>JAPDSC010107685.1:132358-161424 GCA_026290005.1 Latrodectus geometricus
ATATATATATATATATATATATATATATATATATATATATATATATAAAACTTAATATGTATTTTAAAGTAACAGTTTTAAAAACAAGGCAGACAAAATCTGATTAAGATGCTAGTGACCTTCACTTTGAATTAACAAAAATAATTAAAATTAGTTTAAAATTTCTAAATAATCACTGGTTAAAGCAGATGGAATTATAAGTCTATGAAAATCAATAGTTAGTATTCAAAGAAATGAACACTTTTAATAAATAATGATTAAGACTAAAAAATAATGATTTATATTAGGCAGTTGTCATTATTTAAAAATGGCTCTTAATGGAAAAAGCAAGTAAATCAAACACCCTTAGTATTAGATATTCCATTTTTATTTATCAGATGATGAGTAGCTTAAGTAGGGAAGGAGAAAGTACTTGAATTTACCAATATTTAAATATTTATTTACAATTAGGATTATTATACAGACATCTTTTAGCTAGCTCCTTCACACACTCTCTCTGCTGAATTATATATATCTCTGTTAACATGACATATTAACTACTGCCATCTAGTGGCCTCTCATTATTTAAGTATTATTACACAGCTTAATGTTAACATTACTCAGTCATTTATATGCATATAAAAGTGCATTCATTTTTCATATTGACTCCTACCTAGTATTTTGTTACATAATGGTCACATTTTGTACACAAAAGGGCATATTTAACCTTAACCAATTGTTTGAGATAAATGCCAAAGTAATATATCCATATGTCTGAAGTGGGAATTAAATCAATGAAATGTTGAACCAATGTCAAAAGAGTTATTCTTTCAACAGTCAACTGGGCTCAATTTTTAAAACTAGTAAAAATATTTTTTCCAAATGTATAATGTTGTCTTCACATATTAGGTTATGAGAGTTCTCATTGAATTTGTGACTTAACTGCAACAAATGAGTTTTCTTGGCATTATTCAAAATTATTATCAGAAAATCTACTATTATAATAATTTAATAAGGTATAGTCTAAAATTTTATTAACCTTAAGCAGACATTGGAACAAAAGCTTACTTTTTACAAGTAACTAAATAAAGCATAAAAAAAATCATAAAAATGATTGAACAAAAGTGATATCCATTGTGCAACACAAAAAAAAGCTAAAATTGCTTTGATATAGTTCAGTTTTCGTATTATCACTTTTGCTTTCAATTTAACTTTGATCTTAAACCAGATCTGATCAATTTATTCCTTTATATTCATTTTTTATTTCCAAGCTTGACTTGACCAGGATTACACTTTAAATTAGATTTCTAATTATAATGAGTTTAACTCTAGGGCATGATACTCAAGATAATATTCAAAATTACAATAAATGCATAACAAAAGCATTTTATAACAAAATAACTGATACTTTTCTGTTAGCTGGGTGCAAGCAAAAAATCACCAAAATAATAAAGAATTCCATCAAATTTATTACATATGGGGAATGTTTGTTTGGGAATATGTGTAATATATATCTGATTTCATTCAAAACAAAGCATATTTTTTCCATCTTAATTTTTGTTTAAAAAAATGAAAATTTGGAATGTTTAAACAGTTTTGTTTACAATTCAATTATATTCACTATAATTCAATTTGTTTTGCTTATAATTAATTAAAAATTTTTATAATTTAACATTATCAACTTTTATTCTGTTGACTGTTTTGTCATTCACTTAGCTTGGCTCGTGTTTGGTTCATAATTGGCGAAATTTCTGCCCACTAACAGTAAAGTACCAAATAACCTTAAGAAGAACTAAATATATTTAATTTAAACTTAAGTATGCTTAGTTCTTCCTAGATAAACTTGAAATTTTGCTTAACATTAAAGAATTGAAACTTTTAAATATACAATTTAATTAAGAAATGCCAAGCCACTAATATAAGTAACAAATAATTCCACTTTTAAACATATAATTTAGTTAACTTAAGAAAGAAAAAATTTCATTTTTGTTGCGTTTCACTATCAAAATTAAACACAAATTCTACTTAGCTATATTTTAAAAGATGCAGAAATTGAAAATAATTCTTAGAGTCACAATTAAATTTTACGTAGGTGAAAGATTGTTAAAGAATACAATCACAATCAATGAGAATTTGAAGTTGTCACATGAAAGAATTCATTCAGATTTTAAAATAACAGGAAGATTTTTAGTAAAATAGCATTTATTACTTAACTGATCATGAAAAGATAAATTTTGTTTATAATAGAATATTTAAAAAATTCTCACTATTGACAGTTTTGACATTCTCACTATTGACATTCAATATAATACTGCTGAAGAACAATTTTTCATAAAATGAGATACAATTTAATAAAAGAAAATTTTTTTTAATGTTTCTTTTTAACATAAAACAAATAAAATATTTAAGGCAATTTCTTAATCAATGTTTTTATATAGTAATAATGAGTTTACTTTAAGAAGACCAAACACATAGCTGGTTGATTGACAGGTGATTTACTGTCACCTTTAGTATACAAGAACTAGGTTTGGTTGGTTTGTTTATTTGTTACTCAACAGTTAAATTGACTCAAGATTTTTCATATGAGGGTTAATTAAAACTGTCCTACTTACACAAAGGCTAATTGGACTAGGAAATACAATTAAAAGTGGATTACAATAAACATTCATAATCAAGGTAGGAATCTAACCAATGAGCTATTAAGTGAAAGGCTGAGTGCTCTACCATTCGTCTAGCAGCTTGGCAACTAAACAAATAAATAGCTCATGAAACTTCAATTTATTGGATTTTAAATGTCTTGAGTACTTTCTATTTGCTTTACTAAAATGACAGTTGTTTGTATTAACATGCCATAAAATGCAAATTTTTTTTAAAGAAAATCAAATAAACCCAAAAGTTATCAATTTAATAAAAAAATGCAGCATGGACTCTCAGTTTGGAGGCTGCGGCTTCCCTTGACGCTGCGTCATAGACAAGAGCGCCTTCAATTGTGTGATCAACGACGAACCTGGGCGCACGAATGGCGAGATGTCATCTTTTCAGATGAATCCAGGTTCTGTGTACAGCATCATGATGGTCTCATCCGTGTTTGGCGGCATCATGGTGAACACACACTGGCAGCATGCGTTCGTCATCGTCATACTGGCCCATCACCTGGTGTGATGGTATGGGGTGCCATTGGATACACATCTCGGTCATCTCTTGTTCGCATTGACGGTGCTTTGAACAGTGCACGTTACACTTCTGGTGTGTTACGAGCCGTGGCTCTACCCTTTATTGGAGCCCTGCGAAACCCTATGTTTCAGCAGGATAATGCCCGACCGCATGTTGCCGGTATTGTACGGACCTTCCTTGATACGGAACATGTTCGGCTGTTGGCCTGGCCAGCACGTTCTCCAGATCTTTCACCAATAGAAAACGTCTGGTCAATGGTTGCCGAGCAACTGGCTCGTCACCAAACGCCAGTCACTACGGTTGACGAACTGTGGCATCGTGTTGAAGCTGCATGGGCATCTGTACCTGCAATCCAACCTCTGTTTGACTCAATGCACAGACGTATAACTGCTGTTATTACTGCCAGAGGTGGTTATTCTGGGTACTGATTTCTCAGGATCTATCCAACCAAATTTTTTGAAATTTTAATCACTTGTTATTTTTAGTATATTTGTCCAATAAATATCATTTTGTTATCTGCATTTCTTTCTGATGTAGCAATTTTAATGGTCAGTAGTGTGTGTATATATATATATATATATATATATATATATATATATATATATATATAATATATGTATGAGTGGGTGGGGAATGCCCAAGGCAATTTTTTCTTAATAACAAATTCTATCTAGACTAATAATTAAATAACACATATCACCTAAATCATATCAAAATTAAATGAGGTTTAAAGCTGTGGGGGAAGGAGCTGCCTCTTGCTTAAAACATCTTCCTCTTACTGACAGGAAAAGTTCTTGTGCTTCTCGAACCCCTTCCAGACTTCATACAAAATATTTGAAATAATGATGTCAGCTATTGAATAATTCATCCACCACACACACACACACATATATATAATAAGGTAATGAAAAATTAATATCTAATAATTAATAAAAAACAAAATAATTGGAAAACTATGTTATTTGGAGTTTTTATGCATGGACTACATTAAATAGATAACATTTTATGTAATTATGTAAGATAAATTCTGAATATAAAAAATATTTGATTTTGGACAGATATTCATCATAATATATTCTAAATTTGTGAAACACATTTATTTAAAATCAAATAAACTTTTTCATATTTGTTTATATTTTTTGGTAATGCTTAAAATGAATGAATAAACCTTTAACAAAGAATTCACATGACTTTAAAAATATTTTCTCGCTGTTAATTCCAAATTGAATGATTCTTTCCATGAAAACTTTCAAAAAACAATTTTTGAATTAACATTCAATGAACAGAATAAACTTACAATAAACTTTCAAACTTATAATAAGAAAGTTTAAAATTAAGTACACTTAAAAGTTTAAGTTCAATTATGATAAAAAATAAAACAAGATTGTTATATTTCAAGTTGAAGAAGTTACAAAAAAGAAACAATAAAAAATATTCATTCTAATTAAAAAAAATTAATTTCATTTCAAGAAGTTTCCTTTATTCAATAAGAAAAATAACTCCTTTTTACTTAAAGAGAAAAAGGTTCTATTTTTTTAACTAAATAAAGATAAAAGGATATTTTAAATTTTTTTTTGATTGGATTATTTTTTTATTTTTATTTTGTGGTCATTTTTTTCATATGAAAGCTAATTAAAATAGGATTTAAAATTTAGAATGGATTCTGCATGATAACAAACTTCCATGTTCAAAATGAGAACCGAACCCCAATGAAGTGTTAAACTTAAAAATAAAGATTTAAACATTAAGCTGCTAACTCAGCTAATTGATAGATGAAGTATTGCATTTTTTAATGCTTTGATATGTATTTTATTTATATAAATGATTTTAAGTAGAAATTTTGATTATGATAATGAATTATTTCCAGTAAAGAATGCTTGTAATATTATAATAAAAATGAATAAACAATTTGGTTTAGAGCTGTAAAAGGTTCTGTATTAAAAGACAATCAATTTTAATGTTTCCCTTATGTTTAATTTTCCAATACATTTAAAAAAGCAGAAGTATGATTGAAAATTTATTTTAATCATTATTTTTATATTATCTTTTATATTCACAACAAGTTATTACTAGTAGCATAGAACTTACAGAACATACTGAATATGAATTAAATGATGTAATTTAAATTATAACAAGAATCACATATTTTTTTTAGAATACATTTATATAAAGTACCATAATTATATAAATAATAACACATTAATGAAATTTTCGAATAATTATCTAACATAATTAGAAAAACAATATACCTTTAGTAAAATAAGAAAAAAATAGTTAATCTATGATTTAGTGATAAGATAAAATACAATTTTTAGTCAGCAATAATATTGCACCTAAATTTAAAAATGTTACCAAAAGCTTTTATCTTCTATAATCAACTCCAGCACTATAATAATGAAACATCAAGAATATAATAATTGAGGAAAAGAAATTAAAAAAAGTTTCAGCATAGTTCATAAAAATTTCTATGAATGTTAAAGTTTTTAAAAGAAATAAAGGGTAAAAACAAATTTTTTAATATTTTGAAGAAAAATATTTTAATGTTTCTATGAACATTTACAAAATACATAAATAAAATGTATCATATAAATTCACATATATCCCAAATGAAAGCCTTTTCTATAACATTTAATAAGACTTGGGAAAATGCCAGTTATTCATTTCACTTATAAAACTTAACATAATATCATAAATCAAAAAATTAATTTTTAATCGAGGAATTCTTATTTCAGATAAAATATTAAATATTTGTAATAGTAAATTTTACTGAAATTTTGAAAAAAGAATAATGATTTTTAATTTCATATCAATTTTCTGTAAAACCTTTGCACAAAATTCTGCAACTAAATTTAAAAATGAATAAAATGGTTAGAAAAATATTAATTTTTCCACATCAAATAATGAAATTTATGGTAATACAATTTGTCAATTAGTTTATTAATGTTTTTTTATTTGAAATAGATGTTATAAATATCAGTACAAACAATGTTTTTGAAATATGAAAGAAACATAAGGAAGAAAAATAACATCAATGTAAAATGATTAATTCAATGCAAGATATAGGTAAGAATATCAATTATCATGATATATTTTAAAAATTAAATCCTTGTAAAATTATTTGCATATTATTAAATCTTAAGATGAAGCAAGTAATAAATAATAACTAGAATTATTCATCAAAAATATAAAAAATTACATATTTTTCATTTGATACTTCTTAGTTGCACTATTAATTAAGAAATAAATATTTACCCTAAATTAATTAATACTAATTTAAAAAATGGTATCAAATGTAATTTTTTAACCATACATGGAAAATTAAAAGATATGTAAGGAAATATGATTTGTAATATTATGCACATATAAAATGTAGTAATTATATAATATTATAAATATTTAATTAAAATGTCAAAATGACTACATGCAGCATCAATTCCAAAATTGCACCTCCTTGTTTAAAACAACTGAATTACAGAAACTTAGAAAAATAAAAAAATAAATAAATAATGTATAACTTCGGTCTTTTTTCAGCTTAAGGGGTAAAAACAAAAAAACGAAACAACTTTGTTTTTTTTTTTCAAAGTATCATTTGTATTGCCAGTTACAACGAACATAAATTATTCAAATCTTGTCTTTAAAGTGGCTCGATTTAATTTTTATTTTTTTATTTTAAATCATTTGATACGATTGCAACTATGGAAATTTTCTTTATTATATTTTATTCTTATTCAATATTCATAATTCATGTTTATTCTGTATTTCCATTCACTTATGGATCCTTATCGCTATTAAAAATTAAATAAATAAAAAAAATGTAATACAAAAAAAAAATGTAACAGAATTTTAACATTTTCTTACTATTCCCATTTTAGTTTTTCTCAATATTAATATGGTATTTTTTAGCATATAGGCTTTTATGAAAAAAAATTTTTTTTTAGAATTTATTACTTTATTTGTTTGCATTTAACTTATATTTAAATCCTTACTCTATATGGATTCCTCATTTACTTGCACTGTTAGAAAAATTAAATACGTAAGATATGAATAATAATCAATTTCTATTCTACACTTTTGCTTTGGGTTTCGAACTTCGACTGATCATTTGGGAAAGTGAAACATGAGTCTTTATTACATAACGCTTGCATCTATATTTGTTGCCTACTTACAACTGCGGTAAAACAGCTTTGCTATTTGAAATAAATAATTTTTGTAAAAAATATTGTTAGAATAACAGACTTTTTAGTCTGTGGTTAGAATAAATCATTAGAGACAAAAGCAAATATATCAGCTGTAGCAGTAGTGAAATAGGAGCGTCCCTTTGAAAAGCCTAATCACAACAATCAGCACTTCACATACACAGAAACTTATTGAACGCACAGAGAATGTCTTCGTGTTTACTATCTCCAGTCAAGACAGAAAAACAAATTTTCGAAAACTCTATGCCAGAAGATGATCCGAACTGTAATTCAGATGTAATAAAGGAAGATTTTGTGCTTGAAGACTTCTCTAAGCCACGCTGGGGTCCGAATCATGCGGGTGCTAGAGAATTAGCTGGACTGTATACTAGAGGTATAAGCCATATTTTGCATAGAAGTTAAACCAAATTAAAGTATTTATGAAAGAATAATTTTTTTTTATAAACTGAAAAATTTTTCACAGATAATAAATTTTTTTTAATATTATTATTGTAACATGATGAATAAAAGAAAAAAAAAGTATCTAGTTATTTTCAAAATTTCTAATATTTTAATGTAATTTTGATAAAAGCGTAGCCTAAAGTATATTTTTTCGATTTATATTTTTTGCATTAATAGTTGCAAAAAAATTTGAAGTTAAATTGAATTGAAGTTAAAATTTATAATATGCATACATTAATTTTTATTACAATATTTCTAAAAAAAATATGAAAATTTTTAACTGAATTTAAAAGTTTGATATTGCTTATTGGTTTACTAAATTCTATAATTGTCACCCAGACTTATTGAAAAATTTGCTAAATTAAAAATTATTTTTATTATTCAAGTCTTATGTTATAAATCAATTTTCTGCTTATAGTATTACCTTATTCAGTCATGCATTTCAACCAAATGATAATTTTATTTTATCTTTACAATCAACAAAGGCTAATAAGATAAAACTAGGAATTGCACATTCTTATGTTAATCTGGGCGGGGCTTTATAGTGTAAAAATGTCTAATTTATTATCTGATTCTAATGCATGTTATTAAAACTAAGTTGTAATTTAAAGTGAGTAATAAATTTAAAAAATTGATAAATACTAATTATACAGTTGCTCTCATTGATTCTTTATACGTTAAATGCGATTCGAAATTTGATATATAAATTCTATTATCTAAAAACAAAGTTACGCTAAAAGATTTAAATCTGTAAAAGATTATATGAAAGTGTTTCTGGGAACTATGTGTAAACTATTTTGTAATGAATATAAACCATTAAGTGAAAGTTATGGTTGGAATGGCAAATTTTCTCATCATTTACTGCTGTAATGTTTTTAAAAATAGTCATATGATTTATTGGTTGTAAATTGTTAATTTTTTATCTTGTAATTTCTTGAGCAGCTTAATAAACTATTCCTTAATTTAATCTATTATTTGTATTTTATTTATTATGGAAAATTACAATGAAATTTTAGATTATTTTACATAAATCATTTATTAATAACAACAATTATAATAATATATAACAACAATACATAATAATAACAAATATAAGTAAAAAAAATCTTCTATGTAGTAGCTTAAAAGAACAATAATAATATAATAATTAAAAAAAATGTTATATACATAGTGCCTGAGCAAATATTGTAGCTATCTCGTAATTTTAAGATTGTAGTCTTAGAGGAAAATACTTAAGAACTTAAAATATTTTTAATATCTTATAAGTATTTGAGTCATTTTAATTCCTTAATATTAATTATATGTAAATATATTATATTAATAACATTTTTGAATGATAATAAAAAAATTTTATAGAAAAGTAATTGGTGCATTAAAAAGTAAAGTTTATTTAAACAAACATATTTAAAGTGGAATATTTCAAAATATATTTGAATAAATTAATAATGAAAATATGAAAATGAAATATGTAAGAATTTTAATATATTTACAGGGGATTTTTTTTTTTTTTTTTTTTTTTTTTTTTTTTGGGTGAAGGTAATGTGTTAGCAATACTGTTAATGTGTGAAAATGGTTCTCTGTATCAAGAGTTTGAAGCCTTGAGGCTTTAGCATGTCAAACCAAGTCTAAATTGGTGTTACTAAATTTATTGGTAAAATTCTATAATTACTGGTTTGACACAATTTCTAATTTTCGCACCAAGCATTATACAGCTGTCTTGCTAACTTTGAGCAATATCCAGTTTTCAAAATCCTGATGGTGCTTGAACTTTGAATATCACACTCTCCTTTAATTCTAGATTTAAAATATTCAAATTTCAGATATTCATTATAATTACTTACTACAGAAATATTGCAAAATTAATAATTAATTTTACAAAGATTTCATATTTCGAAACAAATATAAAATAACCAAAAATCAGTACTGTTATACCTACTCGGCCAATTAAATATACATGAAGAATGATTATTTTCTTTCAATTAATCAAAGAATACATATATATAAAATTAACATATAGGTATTAATAAGTGTGCTATAAATTTGAATAAATAACATACATTTTAAATAAAACTTTGATTTTAATTAAGTGGCCAGTGGCACCCACCTTAAAATACATCAGTATAAATGCAGTCTAGACAGGAGACAACCAGGCAATAAAACTAAATCAATGTAAAAAAAATGTACTTTTTTGTAAATGCTCAAATTTCTAATTAACAAACATTACAATTCACACTAAATCTAAATAAATGTCATATATTTCTATACCATATTTAATAAATTATTTAAATATTACATACAACAGCAATTTTAATTAAGTAACACATAAAATAAAAGTACGCACTTAGTCATTTCTAGCAGAACAATTTAAAAAAATGACTAATTTAATTTATATATTTTTCTATGTATATTTTTATATGTAAAATATGTATAGAAAAACTATATATTTTTTACACAAAAATACTAAAATTCAAATGTTTCAATTTGCTGCACTTTCAAAACAATTAAATTTCAATCATAAATGAAAAAACAAAGCGCATAGCAAAAACTTAAAGAGTTATTAAAATCGAAGCAAACTTTACATACCTTAGGTTTTGTCAGAAAACCACAAGAATTCATTCTGGTGTAATAATCTACAAGTTTGGTGCATTTGGCTCCTATACTAACTTATAGGATTTAATCAAACTACTTGTGAAATATCTCCTTTTAAAGGTTTGTTAAGTTTGCTTATAACTAATTTGAATAATACTTAAATTTCATACCCTTCTACATTAAAACGATGCCTAATTAAAATTACTTGCATATAATTTGCTGCTTTCACTTTGTTTGCTTTTTATAGGATACTAAAGGCTTTCTTTTCCCATAACATTTTTGCTACATGAATCTTCAAAAGATATATCTTTAGGTCTAGGAGGCTGTGGTAGCTTGGCACATAGGGCATTATTCTTATTTTCAGAAGGTAGTTTAAATCCTGATTTACTGAAAGATTCTTTATTGTTTATAAAGACTGCTTGGGTATTAAATAGGTCATTGTGATGTAAAATTATACCTCTTGGAGTGGTAGGCCAAATATTGAGGATCTTTTGCCTGATCTTTTTTTCTGAATTAAGTAGACTCCCTCCAGCTGCTTTCATCTTACTAATGGATTCCACCTCTGTACAGAAAAGTACTTTGGTGCAGTCATGACTTAAATGTTGAGCCATAACCTCAAATTTTTTGCTTACAACTTTTCACATTACATCTCATATTTTCATGCAAATATTGTTTCATGATATGTCACAATGCAAATTCAATTAGGAGGTAACATTTTTTCTGGAAAAATAAAACAGCATCTTTTTCAGCAAACATTATCAAATTGTGAGCAATTTTCACAATGTTTAAATTGATAAAAATTGTTTATAATTACCTTTTGTTTACCTACTTTTAAGCGTTTTGTTTTACATGATTTGGCAGTTTGTCATTAGGGCTAATTAATTTAAGCAATAGCTTAATATGATTATGTACTGCATAAATATGAAAGTCTTTAAGTAATGAAAATAATATTATATTTATTTATGACTATTTTATTATATTGATATTGTATAAAAAGCTTAGTTAATGTTTTGTTCATTATTTTTTTATTTATTTTTTATAAGTATTTATTTTGCTGAAAATAAAATTAGCAAAAAATTTGTAATTATTGGAAAGGAAATTGTCAATGTTAAGAGCACCAATCAAAACATCATGTTGATACTAAAGAGAAGTTATGAATATCTTTTATTTAAAGAAATTTCCTTATGGAAATATATTATAAATCACTAAGTTTATCATAAATATTCTTTTTAAATATGAAATTTTTATTATACTTGTCAACTGATGGCTAAATGTATCTATTTAATATTTCCAAAATTTAAGGTCTTTTTGTAGGTAAAAAAGTTTACTTGTAATCCCCTTTATGAATATTTAATGTGAGGGTGAAATTTTTGGGTAATAATTTTCTTCAATTATGCAGCTATGTTGGCTGTTGCCCATCCCTTTGAAAAATATTTTAGTGAGGTATAATGTTAGGACATTTTCTTTTGTTTAATTCTTTTTTTAGTATTCTATTCCATATTTCAAAATTAAAAAAAATTCTTACCTTAATTTAATTTATTTCTAAGTTTTACTGTTATGAATATGTGTAAAAATAATTTTAAGAAGATTAAAAAACATAAACATGTTTTGTCTTGTATTTCGTTAATTTTTCAATAAGATAGTCATAATCTGAAGTCTTTATTGATTTGTCAATCTAATTGAAAGAATGAAACTCTCAAACACCTCCTCCTCTTCAACAGTGACTAAAATTGAGCATATAAAATGATTGTTTCATTAATGTATTAACTTTATTTCATCTTCAAAATAATGAAATAGATAAAATAAATAAATATATATATATATATATATATATATATATATATATATATATATATATATATATATATATCCAGAGTATTTTCTGCTAATATCACTATTGTCTGAATTTTCTTATTATAAATAGTAATAAATCACTTATAGAAATGGAATTCATATATAATTAAATAAAACAAAATTATATTCTTAATATATGTAATAATATTCTAAGGTTTATTTTATTGGGAGTGGATTCTTAGTTTAAATGCACTAAAATAATTTTGGATTGTAAAGTACTTTTAATTGGTGAGCAAGGTATTATCATTCTATTATTCATTTCTTTCTTATAATTAGCTTAAATAGAAAAAAAAATTATCTATTAGGGAATTTTGAAGAATTTGTAAGCTTAGCTTCCACATTAAAATAATATTTAAAGCTAAGATGATTTCTCAACATAAAAGCTAAGTGTAATTTGTTTCATTTATTTGGTAAATATGTGGTTTGGTTCTTAAGATCATCTTTCAGTAGGAATTTTTCTAAACTTTTAATTAATAAACAAAATCATGTTTCAATATTTCCTACTGCTTATAACTAAATGATTATAATCAGAATATTTAATCAGAACTATCCATTAAGTAAGCTAAATCTAATAATCAAGTTCCAGTTATTTCTATTTAATCTTCATTTATTTGAAATTTTGACAGTAATCCCCAATTTTTACCAAGCATACACCTACACATCATGGTCGACTTTTTTACTTGATTAATTTTGTAATCAACGTGTTTATTTCAAGTGAGCGTTTGGTCCAGAGATACACCCAAATGCTTCATTTCAAAGGCCATGTTGATTTGGACATCCAAAAGCTCTAAAACAAAAAAATCCATCACATTTTTTTTGCAAGTAAAAAATATAAGATTAGTCTTCTGTGGATTGGCCTTTAGATCTTTGCCTTTGCACTATTTCCTAACGTAATAAAATGAATTTTGTATTAATTGACAAGTTACCTGAAGTATTTACCAAGGATGAGTATGACAATTTTGTCTGCATAGCCTTGAGTATAATATTAAAATGAGTTATATGGCGGTTTACTATCAGGTTCCAAATTAAAGATCATAAAACAATTTGAGGATAACTTTTGATTGTGTTTTTGTTTGAAATGATTTTTTTAAAGATGTTCATTTTTATAATTCTATTTGATAGCAAGCTCTCAATCCATTTATATAAAAATGATTTAGCCCTGTGTCCTTTAAAGCCTCAAAGATGGATAGATGTATTTTATCAAAAGTACTATCAATGTCTAGAAAAGTAGCCAAAGCAATATTCATCCTATTCAGAGTCTTTAATCTTAGCAATTAGTGTAAAGTTTTCTGTATATTGACCAGGTTAATAAGCAAATTGTAATTGAGTATCTTATGTCCGATACATAAAAAGGGTGATGTATTGAATTGTCAAAACTATAGAGGAATAAGTCTGTTATGTGTTGCCTATGAGGTATTCTCAAATATCCTATTTGATCGTCTGTCTCCTATTAAAGACAGCATCATCGGGGATTATCAGTGTGGCTTCCGCAAAGGAAGGTCCACAGTTGACCAAATCTTTACCTTGAGACAAACTTTGGAGAAATACAAAGAATTTGGAATAGATACTCATCATCTGTTTATTGATTTTAAGGCAGCATATGATAGTATTAATAGAACTGAGCTTTTAAAGACCCTATCTGATTTTAATGTTCCATCAAAATTAATTAAACTTATAATGCTCAAACTCACTGAAACCATCTCAATGGTGCAAATTCAGGGGGAACTATCCACCTCTTTTGAAATTCACAATGGAGTTAGACAGGGAGATGCATTGGCATGCCTTCTGTTTAACATAGCTCTAGAAAAAGTGATTAGGGATGCTGGCATAGATACTTCGGGCACTATATTTAGTAAATCAGTGCAAATTTTAGCATATGCTGATGGTGTGATTATTTCAAAATCTAGAATTGCTCTTGGTGAAAAGTTTTTGGCACTGGAGAAATGAGCTATAAAAATGAACCTAAGAGTGAATGTGGAGAAAACAAAATATATGTATTGTAGTAGAATGTAAACCATTTCTAACTTTTTTGAAATAGATTCTTTTAAATTTGAATCTGTAGAATTTCACATATCTAGGATCAGAAATAAACTACCATAACAACATAAATCCTAAAACTAGGAAAAAGTTCATTTTTTCCTAATTTTCTAAAAGTTCATTTTTTCCATTAATTTCAGCCAATCACTGCTTCTTTGGTTTAAGAACATTATTGAAATCTTACTTAATAAAAAGAAAGACAAAGATCTTACTTTATAAAATATTGATCAAGTCAGTTTTGACTTATGCCTCTGAGACATGGAAAAAATGAAGAGAAGATATTAGGGACCTTCGAAAGGATCTGTGAACCATCTTTGGCGCTATTCTCAATAATAACAACTGGAGAAAAAGATACAATTTTGAAATATATAAGATCTTTAATGACAATGATATTATCAAGTCTATAAAACTAAGCAGAATGAGATGGGCAGGGCATGTAGTAAGAATGAGCCCAGAATGAACAGCATTAAAAGTTTTTAATGTATCCCTCTCTAATAAAAGACCAAGAGGAAGACCCAAAAAAAGATGGAAAGACTGTGTGGGTGAGGACTTTGCCATCCTAAAAGTAAAGAATTGGAGATCAATTGCTGGGAGAAAGGCAGATTGGGAAAAGTTTCTGAGGAAGGCCCAGGCCTACAAAGGGGTGTCGTGCCAATGCTGATGATGAATAGGCAAATTGTAGTTTTGCAAGAGACAATTATTTTCTAAGCTGATATGCCAGTCAAAAAAAATTTTTCCTTAATTTTAAGAAAGAATGAAGAGTGATTGATAGGTCTGAAAAACAGCCTGCTCATAGTTATCTTTGTTAGGGTTAGAAATGAAAATAATCCAAGTCCCTGCTATATATTATAAGAATGTATCCCAATGTGAGACTATCTCCATATAATCTAGTCAACACTGAAATAATAAGATTCTTAGCCTTGTATCATAATAAGTATATTCCATAAGGTCCAAGTCTTTTGAGTGGCTTAGGAGAAAGGACAATCCTCTTAACTATATTGTAGTTGAAGATACTTTTAGCATAGGATTGGGGATTTGTATTAACTCTTCTCAAAGAGCTAATGAAATGTTGCTCTTTGTTCAAATTGGATCTCTAACTTTTAGAAAATGGGTTCTGAAATTTCCATAACCTCCTTTCTAGTGCTAGCATGATTGTTGACCTCATACTTTAAGGTTACAACTAATATTGGTTTATCCTTTCTAAGGAATCTAAAGCCTAACTACTTCAGAGATAGAATATCTTCACTGAATGTTTTCTAAAAGTCTTATTTACCTACATTTCTTAATATTTTTGTTATTATTGGTTAGGGCTTTCTTATATTTGCTCCATTTACCTTTTTTTTTTTTTTTTTTTTTTTTTGCTTTATTGTAAAGTTTCTTAATGTTTGCCCTTCTGATAAACCTTAAGAGTTATTCGATCAACAATTCAAATTTGTCCTCATTGCACAAATTGGCCAATTATTATAGGAATCTTTTACGATATTTTGTAGACATTCTGCAGTAAATTCTAGGTTGTAGTTGTCTCTAATATGCTTCCCACTTACTTCAGTTACCCCTGTGAGTTCCTGCTAGAATTTTTTCCAATTTTTCCTCATATACTTTGAACTTGTAATCCATCTTTAGAGTCAATTCCAATGTATATATTTTGATCTTCTTAACTTAACAGTGTGCCATCAACTTTTCTCTGTTTGATATTTTTACTGATAAAGCAATTCTGATAGTAATATTGATCTATTAAAAGTAATAAAAATGAGTTTCCTATATTTAGAATACCTAAATTATGTTTAACAATTAATTATCAAAGACACTTTTCTCTCATTAGTGTTTGTACATCCCAGGCCACACAGTGAGCACCGCAATCAAGTCGGAGAATAGCCTACATTATTTTCCTGCACAAAACTTCATCAGTTTATACAGAATAGGTTCTGGAAACATTTTCTCTTCATAAGAAAAGTAGATCAAGCCAAAATCGATTTCCTTGTCAACTCCCTCTGTGTTAAATGCAACTATTTATAAACTCAAATATAAGCATAGGAAGGCTTTAATTTAAAGGCTGGTACAGTTCAGGGCTATTCAATATTATTAAATAATTCAGGTATTTTATATCAAATAAAAAATATATGGATGAAAAGTTAAAAATTTTTAAATGTTCATTCAAAGAATTTCAGATTGGCAGATACTTTCTCTTTATAACATTTAGAATGGGGCTTTTTGAAAAAATCTTCTTAGCCTTTTTCTTTCATATAAAAATCTTGAATATATGCATTCATATATGAAATTATATTGCATTTCAATTACAAAAACCAAGATTTATAAAAGTTTTAAATATTACAAGTACTGTATTAATAACTTTTTTTAACTCTAATTTATTTCTTACTGAAGTATTAATGATTACAAATGTATCTGAAATTGAATTTAATTTAAATATACTCAATCTAAATTTGGTTAATTGATTTTATTTTAATAAGATATTTTCGTACTGTACAATATTTATAATATAGGCTAAACCATGTATTTCAATTTAAAAAAAAAAAAAAAAAAAAAAAAAAAAAAACAATTGTAGACTCCATTTATATTTCCAAGATGTGGTTTTCTTAATATTTTAAATTTTTTAAAGATTAATTTTAATGTTCAAACAGCTATAAAAATGATAAATAGCAAAAATATATAATAAAAAATATTTTTGCTTATTTTACATTAAATTATTAAATCTTTTTGTTACTCAGCATTCTATTTATATTAATAGGTAAAAGAGTTCAAGAAGTCATCAGTATATTCTTGTGCCTTGCTTTAATGGCAATCAATTTCCTGTATCTTGTTTACTTTTTTCAACCTAGTCAATGGAGTTCTGTTCTCATTTCAGCCTGTAAGTATTTATACATTAATGTTTTATATTAAACCTTGTTTTTATCATTGTGAGTTTTCCTTTTTGTGATAAAGTCGTATTCATGATTTAAAAAGAAAATAATATTTCTTATATACATCTTTAAAGAGTTGCTGATGGAATCAATTGTTAATCTTCTATTTCACAAAAAGAATTGTATCTAAAGCCCTTGTTAAAAATCATAGATCTATTCCCATTTTATTTTTGTTGGGTATTGGTTGTTTTTACTGGGTTAGAATATATGTTATCAAATAATCTTTTTAGATGTTAGATAATTGTTAGTTATGAATGTTATCTGTTTATTCAAGCTGAAGAATACAGTATTTTGCTTTTTTATTGATTCTGCAATAAATAAATAAATCATTTGATTTTTTTTTTAGTTCAGCAAAACTAATGATTATTAATAGCATTTTTTATTTGTTTAAAAAACATTTACAAAATTTTACATTGCATTCTGTAGCAGAAAATTTATAATTTATTTTAAGAATGGATGACTATTTTTAGTACAAATACATATTTCTTTACAAAGCAAAATGTCAAAGATTTATTTATTCATTATAATCATCATCAGAAAGCACCATTATATTATTTCAAATGTTTTCATTGTATTATATGATATTAAGAACCTTTAAGGTTTGAAGTAAATTTTATATTTAGATTATGATCATTAAATTGTAGACTTATTTTGGGCATTTTTAAAATTTTTAACATTTTAAAAGTGTTTTTTAGTAGAAACACTGTATCGAAAATTGTTATTATATTCATGTCTCATCACTTAAATTTGTATGTCAGTTAGAGAATTCATGTAATCAAATTTGAAAATATTTTATTCAAAGCCATTTTCTTTTGATTCAAAGCTTCATGATTGTTGTTTTAAATTAACTCCTAGTAAAAAATTGTATCTGTTATCACTCGACTCATTCTTTTCCAACATCTGTGATTCTGTTAACCTTCCATTAAACTTGTGTTCTCTTATCAGCTTCAGAATGTAAACACCAAATTCTTTCCTTTCAACTGTTTACGTTCCATCTTCTGAATTTCAAAAGCATGTTTCTGTTTCATCTGATAGTAGTTGATATGCTTGAAAATTGATTTCATATGGTGCCTTAAATTTGATATGGTTATTACTATTTCAGTGAATGAAAAAATTACTGTGACTTCTTTAGTAAAGAATAAGAAATCAGCTACATTTGTTGTTTGAAAGATAGGGTTAGTAAATTTTTAATTATTTCTTTATATTTTAAATTTCGAATCTATGAAGAATGTTGTATGGAAACTTGTATATGTCAAAATTTATGATTCCAGTTGGTTGTTTATTATTGGTATAACTGTTTATTATTTATTAAATTTTAAATAAAAATTCCTTGATCTTCTAGGCTCATATTTTTACATATTTAACAGTCACAAAAAATTTTTTATTAAGTTCTTTTAGTTGTCATCATTATTTTTGCAAAATTATTTTTTCTATATCCAACGAAGTGTATAATCAAAAATGTCAAATATTTTGGAAAAGGATTATTTCAAATATAAATTTTTTAGATACTAAATGCTATACAGAAAAAAATTAAACCTACATTAAAATATTTAAGTTGATAATTTTGTTATTAGAATAACAAGAAATACAGATTTTTAAATGTCTCTTTTTATAAAACTTTTAATCCACATTTTTGATTTCTTAAGAATTGAATCATAAAATAATTTTTTAATGTCATTTATAAGGCAGTGGTTTTAATGTTCTGTTAATTATTGTGTATTTTAAGAAAATTAATTAAAATACACAATATGTGTGTTTTAAGTAATTAAAGTTATAATGAATGTTATTTTTATAACTTTTGTTCATTTCGAGTTTTTATGAAAAGTTTGCATTTATTTTAAATTTTATTAAAAAGTGAATGGCAACAACATTTCCTATTTTTGCTTTACTAAGCAGATTACTGTAAAATTATACACTTTCCTAGAAAGGCATGTAGGTCTCCAAGTTGCCATGAAAAATTATTTTTATTTCTTTCCTTTTTAACTTTTTATTTATAAAAAAAAATCATGTTATAGTAATATTTTCTTATTTATTATCAATGTAAACCATTCTATAATACCAGTCTACTGTTCCCATTTAAAAAAATAAAATATTAATATACACATCTAAAGATATAAGACTTAAAATAGCTTAATATATCATCAGTTGCAATGCATTTAGCATTTATATTTAAGTATATTATTAAGTCTCAATTTTCAGTTATATACTAACTGGCCAAAAGTATCCAGACACCCAGTGATATAGACCATTCCAAAGCACATATTGTTATGATGTTGGTTCCGCTTTTGCAGTAGTGACAACCTGCACACATCTGGGAATAATTTACAGCAGTTTTTGATAGTTGGCTATAGAAGTTTACTTCCAGATGTCCATCATAGCTAAAACGAGTTTTTGCAGTTCGGTTGATTTGAATGGCTACGTAATTTGTGCTCTATAATTTGATTTAAAATTCTCTTAAATTTGGATAAGGGCTGTGAGAAGGCCAGTTCAGTTTTTGAGCACCCATTCGGTCAAACCATGTCTGCGCAAGCCTTGATGTGTGACTAGTGCAGTTATATTTCTAGAAGAGTTATGGCTTTTCTCCAAAATATTGCCATAGTGTTTTGAGTGCATCATTGGCCAGAATGTCCACTTGCATCTCATAGTTAATGTTACTAACAACAGAAACTAACAGACCCAGGCCTAACCATGAGAAACACCCCTCACACCATTATATTGCTAGGCAAATGCATCAAATTTAACTGTTAAATGTTTTCCGGGCATCTGCAAAGCTTAGATGTATCCATCCGCCTGCCAGGCTGTAAAGCGAGATTCATCACTCCTAAAAACAGTTTGCAACATATCCATAGTCCAATGATGAGTTCTGAGCCATTACAATCAATGCTTTGCATTCCATGAAGTGATATTCTGCTTGTGAGTGATTGCAGAACCATGGAATCCCAAGTTGTTTAAATATCAATAAGCAGTCTTGTTGCTAATACTAATGCCTGATGAACTAGGGAACTCCTGAGAAATTTCTAACAACAAGGACTCTTTCATCACCCTTTTTATAGTTCTGTGACTGTGTATTCATTAAGTTTTTTCACTTCATTTTTCTGCATTTCACTGCCTCAACATTTTCACTCACAGTGCACTAAGGCTTCTGTTGAATGTCTGGAATCTCATGAATGAATTTCCCACAAAGGTGGTATCCCACTATACTGCCATGATCAAACTCAGTAAGCTCCTTTGACTTACTCTCTTGTCTCACAAATGCAATATGACAAACCACTACCAACTTTTTTTATCTTTCAATTATGCATCTAATTGTGTCACCTGTCAGAACCATTTGTTAGGGGGTGTGAGGATATTTTTGTTTAGCTAATGTATAAATAAATTTTTTTCATGTGTTTTATAATTATGATTCTAGAATATTTATTCTGTTTATTTCTTAATTTAAAATTATGCATAATTACTATCATTTTAAAATATTAATGTTTTATAAACCAGTTACCAGTAGGAACAAAGTCCTGGTGTCTTCTTTTAAATTATGAAGGCTCAACCATATTTCAAGGGGCTCCTAACCCACTGGAGAAATTTATTAGAAAGCTAATTCCGTATACTGTTTAATTGATCAAAATAAATTCACTTGTTACAATATAAATATAGATCGATTAAAATTATCATGAATGAAGTAATTGGGAATTTTAAAAATTTATTCATTTTACTGGTATTGACTATTGGATATTACTTGCTTACTTAATTTACATCTAAAAATTCTTTTTGGAAGTTAAAATATTAATTTTTTATGTAATCTTAAAATTTGAGAATTTGCATTTTTAGTGGATTTACATAATTATATTATTGAGTTAATCCTATTTCCAGTTTTGAAATTCTTATTCAGGTCATTGTTCAAAAATAATATGCTATAATAAATAAAATTAAAGACATCTGGAATTAGTAAAATATTTGTTTTCATTATTTTTTCAGTGGCACTTTTAAAAAATTCTTTTTATAGAATCTTTTAATTTGTTTTCTATATTTTTGTTTTTACAGTTTGGGAGAAAGACTTGTATTTTAGGGATTGTTTTGCTTTGATAACTTATAAAATGATTTGAATTTTAAATTTAAATGATTTTAAGTGTGTATTATTGCTTATCCTGGCTTATCGAATGTAAATTAAAAATATATTTAGAATTATATCATCTTTTTAAATAAAAATGTGCCAAATAAGGGCTTTTCTAATATGTTTTATATTAAGCAATTGTACTTTTTAATTCTCTTTATTGCAAAGTGTTTCATGTAGTTATCTAAAATTATTTTAAGTTAAAAAAAATTTTTCCTTATGAGTTATACACATGAATTATTTTAATTTGTCATGTAAGTTTTTCTGAAGTTTAGTGAGTATTGCTTCTTAATACTGAAATATATGATAAGATTATAAATGGGAACCAATTAAATATTTAAAGTAATAATTATCTCTTTGTGAAGAGAAATTAGGTCTAGTTATTTATCATAAATTTATTGCTATTTATGTATAATCTTCTAGAATTGTTCATTTATTTATTGCTATTTTATGTCATTTTTATTTGAGATCTGTCATTTGCTTTGTCTGTTTCTTCCAAGTTTATGTGTTATTTTAATTTTTATTAATTAAGAAGGGATAATTTGTAAAAAAAAATTTTTTTTTTTTTTTTTTTTTTTTTTTTTAAGAAATAATTTTTATGTTAAAGAGAACACTGCCTGCTTCTAAATAAGATCATTATTATGTAACAGTATAATTAAATAAATGGTATTAAATTATATATAATGCAATAATAATTTATATTATAATATTAATAATATTTAAGATATCAAATTCTTATATTTATTTAACATTTCTCCTTTAGTTTGAATTGAACTAAATAATGTAATTTTTATGATTTGTAATTCCTAAAATTAAAAATGTTTTAAGTACTAACATTTATTTATTTTAATGCTTAATTTAAAAAGGATTCAACTAACATTTCCTTCTAAAACTAACATTTTATCCATAAATTTATCAAAAAAAAGTTATGAATCATTTTTTTATTTTTTCCATTTATAATACTAGATTCAATAATGTAATTTCTAATTGTAGTGGCAAATATCACTGGACATGTTAGTTTTTCATAGTTATAAAATCTGTTCATTTGTGTATTTGGTTATTAAAAAGTTTTCTTGATTAATGAAAAAATGTGTTGTTTGCTTCAGATTTTTAAAAACCTTTTTGTTGGCTCTTATTCAGGAGTTTTTAATCTCTGTAAAAACTTAAACTTTGAATGATTCACAAGTTTCAATTTCCAGTGTAATTTAAACATCTTGAGTAGAAAAATAAATCTTATGCTGAACAGAAGCAGGAAGAAATTTCTTGTGTAGTAACAATAATTGTCATTAGGAATTGAAGTATCACTGACTTCTCAATTAATGACAATGATATAGAAAATAAAGGTCACTGCACTGAAAGGAATGTTGGAGTCAAGTTATCATTTTAACAAAATTTAGCATCAATAAAAAACACATTAAATCCTAATATATGTCAGTATAAATATTCTATATACCTTATTTTTGATGCTAATGCAAAACATTGTTTAAAGTAACTACATGAGTATATGGTGTGATAATAATGACAAAATGATTTGACCAACTTCATCACATTGTTTTCCACACCTAAAAAATATGGTTAAAATATAAAAAGTAAATTATTTTGGTTTGCTGAGGATCTTAGTTTAGGAAAATATGGAGTTTGTAGATACCATTAGATAATGTTTTATCACTGTTTATATGTTGAAAATATTTTTGAGGGAAATTATAAGTTACTTGTAAATCTGAACATGAACAAATACATGGTTTGTATTGTTTTTTCTAAAATTTAAGTATGGAAAAAAAAAAATCTTCAATATTTCAAAGCTGTATAAAATCTCCTTTAAATTATCTATATCATTTAATAAATATAGATAATTTTTAAGGAATTTTATACAGCTTTGGATTTTTTATATTTGAATGTATGTTAAAAATAGTGTACCAAATGACTTTAAAAGGAAATTCTATATTTAGTAACTTTTTTATATAAGAATTCTACTTGAAAATATACTAGATATTGACCTTATAAAGCTTTCATTTTTTTAATGAAAGTTACTTGATGATGGTAAAATGCTTTTTGGATAATTAATGTCATTATATTTTTATAAATTGAGTATAAACAATTATTTTTTTATACATTATAAACTATAAATTGAAAATTATATATTGTTTAATTGAAAAAAATATTGACCATTTGTTACTATGCCATTATTAATCAGTTTGATCTTAATACAAATATGGAGATCAAAATCTAATTGAATAAAAATATTTAATCTATGCATAAAGAAAAAAATTATTTGTTTAATTACAAAGTTTATTTGCAGTTTTATTATATGCCTTAGTTAAATAGAAATTATCTATTTACAGATGTTACAGAATATAAATCGTGAAGAATTTGCATATGAAATGAAAAACTATTACCTTGAACGAATTTTTATATTTGACTCTATTATATTAAATTATAGAAAAGTAAAAGTTTATTAGTGGAATCATTACTAGATTTATAATTTTATATTTTTGTCAATTTTGTAAGCTTATAGCATTTATTCTAATATTTAGAAAATTTTAGTCATTATTGTTAATTAAATTATTAAAACTATTTAATTTGAAAATATTTTTCTGATTAGAATACAAATTATGAATGAAAAGGTTGCATGAAGAGAAAGGTAATTCTTCACCTGTAATTTAATTTGTGAAATGACAGAAAATAATCTATTTTCAGTATGTGGTGTGATACTTGCTGATTTCTTAAGTGGCTTAGTTCATTGGGGTGCTGATACTTGGGGATCTATTGATGTGCCGGTTATAGGGAAAGTAAGTGCGTTATTGTGCATTTATTTGATTTTACCTGTAATAGGATTGAAGTAGTATTTTGTTTTTAAAAAATATATTTTTATACATTTTGGAAATTATACTAAATATTAAATGTCTTCATCAACCAAAAATTATTCTTACCAATTTTTTTCCAGCAAAATATTTTTAATTTAAAAATTTTGATATTAAAAAAAATCTATTGTACAATTTAAAATTAACCATTCTTGTAGTATTCACAGAAATGTTTTAAAAAATGTATAAAACACTTAGAGTTTTTGAATTTTAATTAAAAATCTGAGGTTTTTTACATTTATATTAAATTTTGAAGTGTTAAGTTTTATGTAAACAACATTTTGAAAAATTATTGTAAATAGCAAGTTCATAAAATAAAATTGATATTTTTTATTTAATATGTAGTTGTTAAATCAATGGCAATAATAAATATCATATTTTGCAGATTAATTTTTATGAGTAAAGACAAATGAAAATTACGGTTCTTAACTTTATAGATTTATTGAGAATTCTATAATATATTACAATATCTTTCATTATCAAATCATTGGAATTGAAATACATTTGGTATTTGTGATCTCATTTCTTGTATATGAAAAACAAAATGTCAAATTCAGTTATTAGATTTTTGATAACACACCGTTTAAATTTTAATTATTCCTATAATTATATTAATTTTTTAATTATTTTTAATTTGGTGATGATTTCAAATCTTCAATAATTTATATAACAGTCTTTAAATAAACATATACATTTTTCATTGAAAATCTTTGCATATTACATTAATTTCATGATTAGTGCTTTATGAATATACTTACTTGAATTAATATTCATTTATTTTAGTATGTTATTTTAGTTATTATTATCATTAAATCCATGTCTTAACTTTTGTCATTCAAATTTGGAGCTAGATAATTGTGTTGATTGTTGTTTATCACACTTAATTTTATTAACTTAGATAAGAATTTACATAAAAAAAATAAGTGAAGGATAAAACTGTGTAATATATATTTTAATTCTAAATTACTTTTCTTAATTTTTATTATATTTAAATTATAGATTTTGTTTAAATTTTTATTTTTCAAAATATTTGCTGAAATGTTTTTATAAAAACTTCATGCTAAACTACTAATTTTTTTCTTAAGATTTTTTTTTTTTTTTTTTTTTTTTTTTAAATACTTTACTTGATGATATATGGCATCGTAAAACCTAAAATAATGAATAGTCTAAAAATGTTTTATAGAGATTAAGAGAGAATTCCATTAAAAAACATATTAAATCTAGTTTCTGAAACAAAAATTTGTAAAGATGTAATATTTTATTATAAAAGATTTCAATAGAAATCTTGGCTATAATCTTCCTATTGTAATTCTGACTAGTGCAAGAATTATTGTAATTTTTATTTTTTTTACCACTTTGTTTTTGTCACTAAACAATCACATTGAGAAATAGCAAAATCTTTAATATTTTGTTTGTTTTTGTTTCTTAAAATATTAATGTAATATAAATTTTGCAAAATATAAGCTCATGTGTTTATACTTTTTTTCAGGCTTTTATCCGTCCATTTAGGGAGCACCATATTGATCCAACTGCTATAACTCGGCATGACTTCATTGAAACAAATGGTGATAATTTTATGGTTACCATCCCATTTTTAGGATACATGGCATTCCAGTTTTTTAGCTATCCAGCTGAGAAAATCCTTCGGTGCTATCACTGGAATTGCTTTGTCTTTTTGTTAGGCATATTTGTTGCTATGACTAATCAAGTTAGTATGTTTGTTCAGTTTATTTAACAATCGTAAAGTCATTAATATAAAAAAATGAAGACCATTGTTAATGTTTAGATATTTAATTAGCATATATTTTCTTATGAAGTTATACTAAAATATACAAAAATTTGACAATGTCGCAACTAATTTCAGAATGCCTGAAAAAATGCATGGCAAATGATAGTTGTCATATTGACTTAGAAATTGTTGCACAAGTATTTATTTCATGCACATTCTTTCTCTTTTTTTATAAATAGAATTCGAATTGGTAAAGGATTCTTTGTAAACATTAGAATTGGTAAGATAAAAAGAATTAAATCCAATGTTATGAGAATTCTATTACCTAAGAAAGAATTTTCCCATCATCCTTAATTGAGTCAAGTGAATGATTCAGATAGTTATTGTAGCATGCATTCAATTATATATACATGCATTTTAGTTAAGAATAGCTTATTAATTGTTAGTTAACTGTACAAGCTTTAAACATCTACTAATGTATAAAATTAAAAAAATAATTAGAGGATTAAAAAATCATGAAACTAGAATTTTTTTTATGGTTGAATTAAGTTTCACAACAGTTTGAATCAATAAATTATTTTCAGTTTCGAGATCAAATTAGTTGTTTGAAGTAAATACAAGTTATTTGCCTCATCTAATTTTTAAATTGAAGTGAATGAGAAAAAAAAATGAGTAAATTTATGATATTACTTATAGCAAATGTAATATATTTTATAGCAAATGAATAATAGAAAAAATATTCCTAAAATATTGCTTTCAAGTATGATTAAACTTTTTCTTTTTTCCATTATAAATAATTTTCAGCAAAAAATTTAATATAATTATTCATAGAATAATTAAGTTGAAATAGTGGTTGAATATTAAGCATCTATGTCTTAAATCATCATAAAAAAAAGAATGTTGTAAGATTTTATAAAAATCTACCTAATTATTTTTATGAAAGAAATATATAAAGAATAGAGATACTTATCAGGATTAATTCTAGAAATGAGGAAATAAAATATTAATCTTTTTTGTTTCTATAACTAAGCAAGATATGTATAATCTGTTTTTTTGTCTTATTCCTACATATGATTTGATATCATTTTTGAAGATCTTACAATATTCTTAGTAATAAAAGATTAAACTTTTTTTCTTTATAATATTACTCATGAATAAGGATGCATTTAGGTTATTTTTCAATTATTTTAAACCATAAGTAGGCCAATTATTTATTGAATAAATCATCATATGGTTATTGCTATTTGATGTAAAATTTTCTTCTCATTTTGTCTTGAAATGCAACAGTTTTTTAAAACAATGTGAAATATTTATTAATTTTATGTCTTACTAATATTTTTTTAGATCCACAAATGGTCGCACACATATTTTGGAATACCTTATTGGGTAACATTACTTCAAGACTTCCATATCATCCTGCCACGTCGCCATCACCGCATTCACCATGTTGCCCCTCATGAAACATATTTCTGCATTACAACTGGGTGGCTTAATTATCCTCTTGAGAAGCTTAAATTTTGGCCATCGCTTGAAGATATCATTGAACGCCTCTTCCATTGCAAGCCTAGATCTGATGATCTGAAGTGGGCACAGCGGAAAGACTAATCTACTTTTAAAAAGAATGCTATTGTTGATGTGCCTCATATTTTTACTACAAGACGCAAACACTTTTTGTTGCTCTATATTTTCTCTGTCCTCTGTCTTAAGCTTATGTGAAAGAATTTACAATTTATAAAGGATTTAAATGCCTTACAAAGTAATTTATGGAACTTCCTTAATTTTTTAATAAATTTTTTTAGATTAAACGCAGCTAGATTTTTTATTGACAGTTATAGCATGCATTTGATAAATTCCTCTAAAATTAATCTAGTTTATGCGTTTTTAATGATATTCATGTATATTGGCTATACATAATAGTATTTTTATGTGTTGATACATTTTTGCAAATAGTAACTAAAATTTAAAGTAACTATTGAAACACATGTTTAAATTTTGCGTAAAACTTTAATATATTATGTAACGAAATTTAAGTAAATTTACAACTTATTTTATTCTATGTATAAAAAAAAACAGAATGCTAGCAAGTGGAAGAAAATTTTTCATATTCTAAATGAAATTAGTTTTTTTTTTTTTTTTTCCTTCCCCCTTGAATAAAAAGAAAGGAATCTATTTTAGCTGAATATCTTTAACAGCTCTTCTAACTATAAAGGACTCCTGAATCTAAAATATACAACTTATGTAGCCATTGATTCATTTCTTATGTTTTGAAAAAGGTTACACAAATGGAATATTTTCCTTTCTCTTGCATTTAGAGGCTTGTTAATAACTAAATATCTAGTAAATAACACATATTTTAAGATTATTTGTTATGGTCGAAATATAATTTTATATTTATTTAGTTAAAACACCATATCAGTGAATTAAACCAGAATATTTTTACAAAGATCTTAAAATTTGTCGATTTTTGCCATATAAATATATTTGTTGAGCCGTATTAGATAAGTGCCTTTTTGATTCTAAACTTTATTCATATTATACTTTAATTGTTGCATTTAATAATTATTAATTTAACCAGACGTAAAAAATCGATATTTTTATTTTGTAACTTGTTTGAAAAACAAAGTGTTAGATGCCAAGGATTCTGTAAGTGTGAGGTTTGGTTGTATTTTTTTCCAGATTATATATAATGTAAAATATAATAACAGTGTCTACTTCTCTACCAGAAGAAATTTTTTTAAAAGATTTATAGATTTTATTGCAATAAGATAGTTTTAATGCCATCCATGTGGTAATGGTGTAAAAGGATAGTCCCATTGTTGACCATGAATCTCGTAATGTGCAACTAAAATGATATCCAGCAATTGGATGTAAAATCGAACACAAAGGTTTAAGAATTATACCAAGGGACTTCTCTTTCAGATTGGGCATGGGGCTAACAATCCACCCTTAAAAAAATCCATTGCTATGAAATCTCAAGATGGTATACTTTCTGAAAAGACTTGCTTGATGGATTGGCTAGGTTTTTAGGTACTTGAAAGTTAGTTATCAATTCTTTATTCAAATGTAAAAGAGTCACTGTACAGTTATTGTTCTGATGTTTTAGTTTTATATAAAATAGAAATAATTGGATAATATATATATATATATATAATTTTTTTTTTTTTTTTTTTTTTTTTTTTTTTT
>JAPDSC010107685.1:161524-175910 GCA_026290005.1 Latrodectus geometricus
TTTTTTTTTTTTTTTTTTTTTTTTTTTTTTTTTTTTTTTAAGAAATATAGGGTATTGTTTCTTAATGAAAAACAAATCAAATCTTAGGAACCGGCTTTTCGTTAAGTAAACATGCTGGGCATCTTATCATTAATTCTTGTCTAAATTTTACAACGAAATCAAACAAAGAATTTTTAATTACAATCTGATTAAAATTCACATAGCCATTAAAAATAATGCTGAACAAGAAAAGGAGCTTTTCTTTTTTATGAAGACCTGTTGACATTATTTTCTACCTGCTTTAAAACTTATATTTACATAATATAGACAATATATAGTTAATGCAAAGTATGCTAAAGAAATAGAATTTAGAACTACCATTGAAAAATATAGCTTACATGATATTTCAAATAATAGATAGGACTTATTGTCTCCGTTTCGGAATATAATATTGTTATAACGCATTTTTTACAGTACAAGATTCGATCGAAGCTTATTTAACATATAGAATCCTTGACTGAAGATAAATTTGGCGAAAAATGAATTGGATTTAATTGAGCTATCATAGACACTGGTGATGCCATGATTAGATAATTGGAGAAAAAAAATGATTTAAAGAAGATTGGTATATAATAATCAAAAGAAAAGTAATTTATATAAAAGCAAATGTTAAATAAGAAACTCAGTTGAAAAATATGGAACAGAAAGAGGAGGAATGTAAAATCCAAAGGTTGAATGTGTACAAAGATGATATTTTTAGAGATATTGACAACACTGTGTGTGATAAAATTTCAAATTAAATTTATTTTTTCATTCTTTTAGGATATGGTACTGGTGGTTAATTCTTCGTATTCAATAATTATTGAAAGTGTAATACGTTACTTGTGCGCTATTCCTGAAATTTCATTATTGCAATTTTCTGATTTATTTCAAATACAGTTTTCTTCATAATTCATATGCAGTTTGTATATCATTTCATTAGTGCGTCCTTAATTAAACAAGTTTTAATAATTGTTGGGCATGCTGTAGCGTTTTTATCACATCCTATATACATATATTATTCATCATGGACTCTCCGGTAATATCAATATAGAAAACTCGAAGTATTGTCCCGATTGCCATCAAATCACCACCTTTCTGGAAAATAAACCCAACTCTATGGTTTGCGCTACTGGAGGCACAATTTAATGATGCGGGAATAATAGTTGTACTCCACCATTGAAGTGTTAATCGTAGTGAGCGATATAATTCTGAATTTTCCCTCCAAATAAGAAATATAAAGCCTTAAAAATCGGACTTATTGAACTTCATTTACAAAGCCAAGAATTTACAACTCACAAACCGTGGATTAGGGAATTGAAATTGGCCATCAACATCCATAGCAGGTTGTCACGTGCATATGTACTTTTGCTGGAGAAGCTACTAAAGATCTTTTGAAATCTAAGCTGTCTCTATTCTAACATCACAAAGCATTCTTCCTGCACTGAGTGATGGATGACTTAAGTAAACTCTTACTGTAGCAGAGCAAGCAAAATCAATGAATTTGTGAATGCTCCGCAAAGAAATTCTGCAGGTAGTTCGCAAGTTAAATCCAATCAAAACTTAAAATAACAAATCGCACTACTCAAGGGAGATTATGATGATTGTCAGAGTACATATTGAGCTGTTGGCTAATGTTTCCATCACAGTTAATCTGTCGATAGTATGATTCTTGTATTGCTGTTGCTAAGAATCTTAATAAATAGTCGTGACAGGAAAATTATATTCATTACTAAATATGATTTCGTTCAATAAACATTTTTCTTAAATTTATAGATGGGGGGGGGGTTTAATTGCATTTATTTCACCAATTCATGAAATTTGACATTTCACAACCTCTGCTTTGAACATTGGATTTTGGTTACAAATTGTGCCCTTGTAGTTGCGTTTTATCACCACCCAATGCAAATGTCTACATCAATTTAAGAATATCATATAATTGATTAAAAATAAAGCAGGATATTTGGTACAGCAGCTTTAAACTTAAGCTTTCAAGATACTGTAAGAGATCGACTGCTATAAGATATACAGAAATGTATGACAAATAACTGAATCTGAACTTTTTGAATTTTTCAAATTTCTTCTTAATTCAAAAAATTTTCTCTCCATATACACTGCTCAAAACCAATAAAGGATATTGTGGTTCTTGTGGCTGGGAAACTTTTTAGCTGATTGATACATGGTCGTCAGGCGTAGTAAGTTATATGAGAATAAATTACACATGTATGACAGAAAACAATCCATTTTATTGTAAAAAAAGAAAGAAAAAAAAACACAATTTGTGCATAGGAGAGAAAAGGAATAAGAAAAGGTGTTTTCTTCAAAGGAAATCATTTTCAGTAGGGGGTATGGTTTCCACGGACGTCCAGCAATGTTGAACACCTTTGAGACATGGAGTCAATGAGGCTATTAATCACGAGTCGGAGTATTCTGTCCCACTCTTCCAGAAGAGCTCTTTCCAGTTCTTATAGAGTTTATGGGGGTGGTTGGTGGCCAGTAACTCCTCTTCCTAGAGCATCTCAAACGTGCTCTATTGGATTCATGTGTGGAGAACACGCTGGCTATTCCATTCGTATAGTTCCTTCATCGAAAAGAAAATCCTCCACCAGGTTAGCATGATGTGGCCGGCAGTTATCGTCCATTAAAATGAAGTCTTCTCCGATTGTTGCAGCGTAAAGGACTACAATAGGTCTGAGGATCTCATCTTTATAGCGGCGACCAGTCAGAGGCTCATCTCGAATGATATAGAGGTCTGTGCGCTCGTCAATGGAGATGCCACCATATACCAACACTCCTCCACCGCCCAATCTGACACTTTCGTGCACGAACGCAGGATTATTCCTACTGCCACTGTCCCTCCAGATGAAAAATACATCTATTATCGGGATAAACAGAAAAACAGGACTCGTCAGAGAAAGAACATTGCTCCATTCATTTCTTCTCCAGTTCACATGCTCTGTTGTCCACTCCCTGTGGTCACGACGATGCCTTGATGTTAGTTTAACAATAGCATCGGTCGGAGAGCATACAGACCTACACCATGAAGCCGGTTTCGAACAGTCTGAGTTGAAACCATGGTGTCAGTAGCCGAGTAAAGGTGTTGCAAAAGAGTAGCGTTCATATTTTGGTGTCTCCGAGCCGTTAGCTCTAAAAAATGATCTTCATTGGCCTTTGTAGCCCATCTACGACCTTGCCCTGGTTTTCGACCTGCACTTCCAGTCTCCAGAAAACGGTTTTAGATCCTGGAAATCACATTTTCTGACACTCCAATGGCTTGCGAAAAAATCCCAGAAAATATTTTTTATATAGATTTTCATTATGAGAATCTAAGCTGTCAAAAAAAAAAAAAAAAAAAAAAAACCCATTTCAGATGTTATTACAAAATATTTTTAATAAACTTCAATTGAGTTACTGTTAATTTCTATTTATTACATAATTGGAAAAAGTAAAATGTATAAAATTTTGAAGACTGTGAAAACACAGAATACGCTCTTCAATAAAGTAAGAAAAATAGGTGCCCGCCAAAAGCGCGGGATGAGCAAATTTTGCTATATTTGAGTTGCCCGTGGAAATCGCAGGATGCTCAGTCAAAGGGTTAAAAAAGACTGTGGTGATAGAAAGATGATAAAAATTCACAAAATGATGATAAAAAGACAGTGTCTGAAGGTGTTCGAATTATAACATCCAATAACATTTCCAATACACTGCCCATCCAATTAATATTACTCTACAGGCTGTGACTATAATACATTTTTTTTATTTCCAATGGCAGATTGTAGACAGTTACAGGAAAATAAATAAAAAGAATAGAACAATAACACAAAAAAGATATTGCAACAGAGTCTATTAATCCAACATGTCTCTAGCTTCCCAATAGCGCTCAGTAAGAGAAGTCTTTCGAAGTGCAGGACAGCGAGGGAGATGCGTTGCGTCCATGACGTCACCAATGTTGCAAAGGGTGCAGAGCGGAGAAGGAACGATACCGAATCTATACAGATGTTTTCGCAGACAGTCGTGCCCGATGGCGAGGCGAAATTCAGCCACCGCCCTATGTTTTGCGCTGTTGCACAGATTTAGGATGGTATTCTCCCAAGATTTAAGAGAAATGCGGTTAGTAAGCTCATCGTGGGCTCTGGTCTTGAGAGTTCTTTTGACAAGATGTTTAACAAAATATGATATCCCCCTCTAAGAATAACTTGATAATTTAGTTGATCAGCTGCCAACTCCATTTTTGATACTCGGTGACTTTAATGGCCATAATACTTTGTGAAGAAGTGATGATACAAATTCTTGCAGTCATTAGATGGAGCAGTTTATTTCTGATAACAGCCTCTGTCTGATGAATATCGGCAAAAAAATATACCACACACACACAAAAGAACATTTCATTTTCTTGATCTCGTCATTTGTTCTCCTTCACTTCTGTCACTGTTAAATTTAACAGTTGGAAATTATCTGCACAATAGCGATCATTTTTCTCTTGTGGTCTCCCAGACTGGAGGTAGTAGTGTAGGGCAACGTCTACCTGCTTATGTGTACAGTCGGGCAGAATTGGACGTTATTTACAAAATTGACAGTCGTTGATGATAAAATTGTTATGATCGAAAATATTGATGATGCCATTCACAAAGTCATTGAAACAATTATGAACGCAGCTGATTCGGCAATTCCAAAATGTTCTTCCCCACACAAGTGCTGCAAAACTTGGAACGATGAATGCCAAGAAACTTATAAAAAACAAAGGAAGTTATGGGGGTTATTTCGGAGGGACCCCACAATGGTCAATCTTATTTCCTTCAAGAGAGCAAAGCATTAGCTCGCAGATCACATCGACGAAGTCGGAAGGAATCCTGGTCTCGCTATGTTTCTTCGATAACAACTTCCACATCCAGTAAGCAGTTATGGAGGAAAGTGAAAGCAGCCAATGGTATTTTGGTTTTCATAAAGAATTTTTTATTATAAATTTAAAAACTGGAGTTGTTGTACATTCTTCTCTTAAAGACATCGATAAAGTCCTTGTTGAAACTTTTGCTAGTGTCTCAAGCACTGATTCTTATAGTCCTTTGTTCCTAAGGATTAAGAGTCAAGTTGAGAGAACACCAATTCATTTTAACCATAGACATGTTCGCTTTATAACTGAGAATTTCGGATGTTAGAACTGGAGAAAGCATTGAAGCAGACTAATGATATCAGTCCAAGACCTGATGGAATCAGCAATTACATTTCAAAATTGGAGTCCAGACTCCTTATTGAATTTATTGCTTCTGTTCAATAGGATCTGGACAGAAAATAAATTTCCATCACTTTGGAACGAAACAATTGTGATCCCTATTCTAAAACCTGGTAAAGATCTTTCAGAATCTTCACATTATCGATCATTAGTTTTAAAAAGTTGCCTTTGTAAGATTCTCGAATGTATGGTCAACCATCATCTCGTGTATGTCTTAGAACAGAGGTGTTAAACTCAATTTTGCAGAGGGCCTTATATTAAATTTAGAATGTGTAAGTGTGCCAAATTGAAATAAAAAAATGTACTGAATTATTATAACATTTTATTTATTTAATTATACAACATATAATTCATGGTTTTTAAAAATCATATTAAAGTTATAAAAGAAGGTAATTATTTACAGCTCGAGGATCCAGATACCCGACTTCTCTTGTTTTTGACAAGCTCATTGTTTTCATGTATCATATTTGTTGTAGTTATTTTAAGAATTGATTGGAAATAATCATTCCTAGGTATCGTGTGATGTTTGTTCTTATTTATTTCCATGACAGAAAATACCTGCTCACAAAAATAGGTACCACCAATCATGCACAGAATTCGTACGGCATGTTTTTTTAATTCCGGGTATTTATCCAAACTCTTGAAATATTGTGTATAAAATGTAAGAGTTTTTATCTCTTTCAATTTTTCTTTCAAAATATTATCCGATTGAAGATCTATCAACTCCATTTGCAAATGAATTGGTGCCTGTGTAGCTACAAAATTGAATGGATTGTTGAAAATTGGGAATTCCAGTTCATTCATTTTGGAGAAGTTTTCAAAACAATTGTTGAATTACGTGATTAAATTTTGCAGAAGTTGAGAATATCGATCCAATTTTTTTTGGTTCACTGTACCAAATTGTAGTATTCTTAAAAACGAGGGCTAAGCAGAACACTCTGAGTTCGATATTATAAGAATGTTTACAAACAGAACAGTTCGATAATGTCGATGTATGTGTGTATAATTGTGTCGTCACTTTTTCAATAAAAATAATTATAACATTCAGGTTGATTCAATGAAAATTACAATAAAATACACTTCAATAAATTGGCGATGAAGATAAACAAAAATATCATGGATGCAAAACAATTTTCAGCTTTATTAAAGGTAATTACAACCAGTAATGATTAATTTGCCCCTCTTATTTTGTAACAAGAACGAATTCAGGATATTCCAGATCATCTAAAAAAAGGTACAATAACATTTTTATCAAATTTCGAATGTTTTAATTCTTTAACAGAAACATTTAAGTATAAACAAAGATTGCAGTATTAACAAAGATTTCAAAATTATTTGCAAATCAAAAATGTTATCAAAGGTAAAGAGTTGTGTGCTAAAATATTATTGAACTACATTGGATCTGAACATTTTAATTTGTTGCGTTCCTTAACTGCACCTAACCTTCCTGATGATTTATCGTATGATGAAATAATTTCTGCTCTTGAAAAGCTTTTATGTCCTAAACTTAATGTTATTATCGAAAAACACAGATTTCTATCCCGATTTCAAAACGAAAACGAAACTGTTTCTACACTACTGGCCATTAAAATTGCTACACCAGGAAGAAATGCAGATAACAAAATGATATTTATTGGACAAATATATTATACTAGAAATAACGTGATTAAATTTTCAAAACATTTGGCTGGATATATCCTGAGAAATCAGTACCCAGAACAACCACCTCTGGCAGTAATAACAGCAGTTATACACCTGCGCATTGAGTCAAACAGAGATTGGATTGCATGTACAGGTACAGATGCCCATGCAGCTTCAACACGATGCCACTGTTCATCAACCGTAGTGACTGGCGTTTGGTGACGAGCCAGTCGCTCGGCAACCATTGACCAGACGTTTTCTATTGGTGAAAGATCTGGAGAACGTGCTGGCCAGGTCAACAGCCGAACATGTTCCGTATCAAGGAAGGTTCGTACAATACCGGTAACATGCGGTCGGGCATTATCCTGCTGAAACGTAGGGTTTCGCAGGGCTCGAATAAAGGGTAGAGCCACGGGTCGTAACACACCAGAAATGTAACGTGCACTGTTCAAAGCACCGTCAATGCGAACAAGAGGTGACCGAGACGTGTATCCAATGGCACCCCATACCATCACGCCAGGTGATGGGCCAGTGTGACGATGACGAATGCACGCTGCCAGTGTGCATCCACCACGATGCCGCCAAACACGGATGCGACCATCATGATGCTGTACACAGAACCTGGATTCATCTGAAAAGATGACGTCTCGCCATTCGTGCGCCCAGGTTCGTCGTTGATCACACCATTGAAGGCGCTCTTGTCTATGACGCAGCGTCAAGGGAAGCCGCAGCCATGGTCTCCGAGCTGAGTCCTTGCTGCTGCAAACGTTGTCGAATTGTTCGTGCAGACACTTGTTGTCTTCCAAACGACCCCGTTTCTTGACTCACGGCTCGTGACGTGGTTGCACGATCCATTACGGCCATGCGGATAATATGCCTGTCTTCTCGGCAGTCATTGGATCTCGACCGACGCGAGCAGCAATACTGCGATAAGATAAACCGCAATCCCAGTACGCTACAATTTGACCTTTATCAAAGTCAGAAACGTGCTGGTACGCATTTTTCCTTCTTACACGAGGCATCACAACAACTTGTCACCCGGCAACAACGTTCAAATGCAATTGTTGTATGAGAAACTGGCTGAACAATTTTCTCATTTAAACACAATGTAGGTGTCGCTACTGGTGCCTGCTTTGTCTGAATGCGCTGAAAAGCTAATCATTTGCATATCACAGCACTTTCTTCCTTTCGTATAAATTTCACGTCTGTAGCATGTAGCCTTCTTGGTGTAGCAATTTTAATGGCCAGTAGTGTAATTATGTTGCTGCTCTTCGAAAATTTACTTCAACTTGTGATTTTAATTGTGAATGTGAAAAATCAGTTGCTAATTTATTTTTAAGAGCATAGTTTATGGGAAGACTTAAAGATGACTTTATTCGAGGGAAAGTTTTAATGGTTTCCGATTTAACATTTGATGTAGCTGCTGAACAAGCTTTAGCTTTAGAAGTTTCGAAAAAAGACAATCGTGAATAATCGAGACACAATTTTAGTGGAAAATCAGATGAAGTTAAAAATGTTTTAAGAATTTGAAGTACTTTTAAAATAAATCACTCAAATATATTCAAGTAAGATTTTTCTCGAAAACGAAACAGGTAAAATGTTAGACATAGATTTTCTTCAACACTAAATTTTCATGAACTTGGTATTTATAACACATGCCTACAATGCGGACGTTCAAGTTACCTTTCTCAAGAATGTCGTGCTGACATAACAAAATTATGTTGTATACTTTGCAAACGAAAGGGTTAAAAAAGTTGGTTTATCAACATTGCTGAAAAAATAAAAAAGGCTAGTGAAATTCAGTCTGTTGAAAAAGATTAATATGTTACAATTGTTGATGCAATCAATATTTTTCCTTATAACTCTAAAGTTGTTGATTCTTTTAAATTTAACACTGATTCTGAAAAATTCTGGGTTAATGTGGAGATAGATGGAAAAATACAAAAATTTGAAGTCAATTCCGGAGCAGGAATTTCATTTTTGCCTAAACAAGCTTTCGATTTACTAAACGTAGCAAAGGTTTTAGAGCCTACAAACATGAACTTTTAATCTTACAGTCACTGAATTTTTGAACCATTTGGTTTTGTCAAAGTTTAAGTTAAATATAAAAACCTCACAAGTGCAGAAATTTTGTATATAGTTCCAGATATGTTTACACCAGTGTTAGGAAGAACGTGGATTCCACATTTAAAATTAAATTTATCTGATTTTGATAAATGTAACCAAGCTGAAGATATTCAAATAAATACCTGATTTCACTTTCTCATTAAAAATCAGAGAAAATTCGAAACCTGTATTTTTAAAAGCTAGAGAAGTGCCTTTTGCTTTATGGGAAAAGTTGACGCAGATCAGATACAACATCATACTTGAACAAGATCAGATAATTACAAAAGTAGATTGTAGCGACTGGGGTTCATCTCTTGTTATACCTAAAGCCTGATGGTAGTGTTCGATTATGTGTTGACTATATATATAATATAAAGTATCTGTAAACCCTCAATTATAAGGTGCACATTATCCAATTCCAAAGATAGATAAAATATTAAGCAGTCTTCGACACTCTAAATTTTTCGGCACTCTAGACTTATTAAAGGCATATTTGCACGCAGTGGTTGATGACGAAAGCAAGGTAATTCAAACTATATCTACACATCAGGGAACTTTTCAAATAAATCATTTATCTTTTGGCATCAAATCTGTTCCTAATGAATTCCTCAGAATACTAGATCAAATATTAATGTGTCTTCCAGGTGTATCTACATACTTTGATGATATTATATTTCATGGAGAAACTTCTTCAAATTGCTGTGATCGTCTTATCGAATGCTTGAAACATCTTCAAAATTCAATTTGCATGTAAATAGTTCAAAATGTTATTTTTTCAAAGACAAAATTTCATATTTAGGTTATGTAATCCCACAAAACGAAATATCAAAATGTCCAAAGAAAACATAGCCCATTATTCATGCTCCGTGACCGAAAAATATAGAAGAATTGAAACGTTTTTTAGGAATGGTAACCTATTACTCTAGATTTCTCCCAAAATCATCATCTCTGACTTATCCTTTAAGACAACTTCTAAGGAAAAATAAATAATTCCACTGGTCTTCTAACTGTGAACCTGCTTTCATTAAATTAAAAAATGACATTTCTAGTGATAGGGTTTTGATGCCATACAATCCAAATTTACCCACTGTAGTTGCTTGTGATGCCAGCGCAACAGGCATCACGGGAGTTTTATATCGTTAAGTAACTGTATCGAGAAACCATTAGACTGTACATCTAGATCCCTAATAATTTCTGAACAAAATTACAGTCAACTATATCGTGAACCATTAGCCATCAAATTTACAATTCAAAAAATTCATAATTACATCTACGGTAACCGCCTATTATATAGAATTTTTCATCACGATAGCAAAATACTTTCAATGACATCATCCCGATTACTAAGATATGCATCATTTTTGGGTAAATATTAGGTTGGGGAAAAAGAAATCCATTATTTTTACGTGAACTTTATGTAACTTCTTTTGGATTCACTTTGTAAAAAGGTTTAAAACAGCTTTCATGTAGATTTTTAGGTCTTGCGCGTTACGACTGCTGGCATGCGGTTAACTTCGATCATTTTTGATATTTTATAGACATTTTCAACGATGCTGTATCCACATGCGAGGTGCATCTCTAACATCAAAAATACCCGAACGGAATCGACGAAACAAAAATTGTACGTAACTGGTTGTTACAGTCTTATATAGGACGATAAACACCTTTCACAATTTTAGCCACCTGGCTATCTTTTTCGCCGTTACAAGAGAAAAACGAAAATGTATCGAATTTTTTGTTTGTTGTCTTCCATTTTTAAAACCTTGTACTCGTAACTGAATTAATCAAACAAAAAACCGCAAGAGGATATTTTAGCGTCAAATGTCACCTTTCCAACGAGCATAAATCTGAAATTGTTTGATAGATACCTCACGAGATATCGATCACTACAGACGTCCACCGAAAAAATAATGGATTACTTTTTCCCCAACCTAATATAATTATAAAGTTCAACATAGAAAAAGTGAAGAAAATCAGAATGTCGATTACTTCTCAAGAGCATCATGAAAGCTAAAAGATCCAAACATCTTACAAGACGATGGTATTATTCATTGCCAGACTGTTAATCAAATTTCAACTTCTTCCATTACGATTGAGACAATTTCTAAAGAGACAGCGAATGATCCAGAATTGTCAGTTTTAAAACAAGAACTTTCATCAGGTAACAAATATGATTATGAATATTCATTACAAGATGGAGTAATTTTTAAACGAAATACGGTGTATATTCCTGAAAAAATTCATACAAAGATAATACAAGAGCTTCATCACAAACAATTAATCAAAATGAAGAATCTAACCCTGAGATATTGATATTGAAAAAACATCGATAGATATATAGAGCAATTAGTTCGAGAATGTAAAAGCTGTGCGGAAGTAAAGGGTAATCCTGAAAAAATAACAAACTATCATCGGGAAGAGACAACATCAAATTTTGATCGAGTACATATTGACTACGTTGGGCCTTTTTTAGGATATAATTTCTTGATAGTTATGGTTGCTAGATCAAAATAGTCTGAAGGTACGATTTGACAAAGTTTTCCATCAGCTATTTCAACAATAAGACTATTGAAATGATGTTTTCAATGTGCATGGATTGTCTCAAGTTCTTGTATCTGACAACGTATCTATATTTACATGCATCGAATTTACAGAATTTTGTAAAAATAAGGAAATTATTCATAAGACAATAACTCCAGGCAATCCTGCAACTAATGGGTTAACTGAACGTAATGTAAAAACCCTTATACATAAATTAAAGTTAATGTCTAATGAAAAGAACAAAATATGAAAGAAAGTTAGAGAAATTTTATTTCGTTATTGAGCAACTCCATTACAATCCGGAAAATCTCCTTCAAAATTGTATTTAGGACGACGCTAGAATCAAGTCAAATTAGATTTATTACGTCCACCAAGCAAGGGATTCAATAAAAGGTTACATATATTTTATCTACTATCCCAAATCACAGAATTTTAAGTGTGGGAGATCATGCACAATCACGTCTTAAGCCAACAATAAGCTCTTATGGAAATTTGATATCGTTAAACAACGAACTGGTAAATTACACTATTTAATAAAACTCGATGATGAGAAATCTATAAACAGACACACATCAATCAATTGAGTAAAAATAAGGTTCTTAAAATTCCAGGAGTTACATTTTCTCCAAAACCTGATGTCATTTATCCGAAAAAATTGATCCCTGGAAATCATTTCTATTCCATGCCATCAGAAGTTCGAATTGCAAAGAATTATGGTAAGCCAATGTCTTATGTTTCTAATGGTTCCGATGCTCTACGAAGTCCTCCTATTCGAAGATCTGCAAGGTTACGACAACCATCACTTTATCTATCGGACTACGTAATTTAAGTGTGGGAGAATGTAGTATTCTTAAAAACTAGTGCTAACCAGAACACTGAGCTCGAGTTTATACGAATGTTTACAAACAAAACAGTTTGATAATGTCGATGTATGTGAGTATAGTTGTGTCGTCCCTTTTTCAATAAAAATTATAATAAAAAACTACACAAATGATTTTAAGTGAAAGAAATGATCCAAAGTTTGAATTTTTAACTAATTTTTCCACAACCTTAACTTTGTTTCAAAGGCTTGAATATATTTGAGTGACAATCAGAATTTTACCCCGTAACTTTACATTCAGATCAGTCAAGTGCTTAATCACCAAAAAGGCACGATCAACCCACCAGTCATTGTCATAATCAGTTGGGTTGCTTTTTTCTAATATGAAGTTTTGAATAGAGTCAGTAATGCAAAAAATCTTTCTAAAATTACTCTTTAACTGAGTCATCGAACATCGAAGAAATAAGGGACATCAGAAAACTTTTCGTCCAAATCTTGTAAAAACTGCCTGAAGTTTTTAGTCATCTGCTCCTTATAAAATTTGCTATTTTAATTACAGGTTGTAGGACATAGTCCCTTTTTAAATGTTTGAATGCCAATGATTCTTGGTGAATTATACAGTAAAATCCCTCAAAATGTCCTAATGTTTTCTGTTTTAATTTAGTTACAACTCCCGAATGCTTGCCAGTCATGGCAGGAACTCCATCCATAGTTGTGCTGCTAAGTATATTCCTGTCGAATTGATATTCTGCTATCAAATGCTCAACTACAGAATAAGTATCATTTGTTGTTGAGGTACCTATCAAGCACTCCCTGTCAGCACACGTCACAAGTACGCACTTTTATAGTTCTTCAGTTATTTCAAAGTTACTGTTAATATCTCGTATAAAAACAGCAACTACTAACAGTGTCAGTGCTCTCGTCAACAGGCAGTGAAAAGTTGTAAATTCCTTTATTTTCTCTTTCATCTGAAGAACCAAATTTTGAGATAAATCATTTATACTTCAAGCAACAGTGTTTCTTGACAGCGAAATATTTTGAATTATTGACTTTTGGAATGGAAATGAAACATCAACAACTTTCAACATACTGTCTTTATTAAAACCACTCTCAATGAAAGGTTTTGATCTCTTCGCAATTTCTAATGCAATAATAAAATTTGATTTCAGGACATCTTCGCTCTATATATTGATTTTAGTAAACATTAATTGTTTACCTTGAAGTTTAGATTTTAAAGAAGACAATGTGTCCATTCTTATTTTTCTGCGTAACAATTGAATTTTGATTTATAATTCGTATCATAGTGTCTCTTGAAGGAAAACTCCTTACAAACAACAACTGTTAGATTACAAATCAAACACAGTGGTCTTTACGTTTCCATTCTATAAAAAATATGCGATTTTCCATTTAGACGAAAACCTCTGCACTCACTATCAACTTTATGTTTTTGTGACATTATGCCATAATCGTAACAATAATGGAACTCGACACATCATTTATGGATATTGCACGACCGAAACGAATGCACAATAGCTTCACAATCACTAGACTTCACGATCACTACTTCGCAGTACAATTAAAATCCTTCTCGGACCGTATCGTTTCGATTACTTGACTCAACTGACTCACGTTGCGTCGACGCATTCCTTTTATGTCGATAAAGAAGGCTTTAATCTAGACTCGAAGCACGTGGAAGATTCTATGTTCTCAACAAAAATAATAGGGTATTGTCGCTTGTTGCTAAGAGATGGCATTACTGTCTATCTCTGTCGCTTGTATACGCAACACCCTTCAAATTACTTATAAACGTAGTGTGCATATTTTAAAACTTTCATAAAGGAATCGAATGAAATTTAAATGCTCTAAAAACATGATTCTTCTTTCTGTGACACATTACGATCGTGAGCCTTATTGATAAGGTGCGGGGGCCAGTTGCGGTGCTCGGGCCATATCTTTGACATTACTGTCTTAGAAGAATATATATATATATATATATATATATATATATATATATATATATATATATATAT
>JAPDSC010107685.1:175920-190675 GCA_026290005.1 Latrodectus geometricus
TATATATATATATATATATATATATATATATATATATATATATATATTTATTTATTTATTTATATATATATATATATCAATCAGAATGGATACCGTAAAAAAAGATTCAGTCTTGATAATTTACATGGAAACCCAAATCCGCAACGCTTTTGTATGGATAGACCCCATCTGGTTTCCATTCTTTTCGACATCGAGAAGGCATATGGCCGTACATGGTGATTTGGAATTCTCCGTTCAAAATATGATTTTGGCTTTTGGGGTAATCTCCCGATATCCCATCAAAATATCTTACCCTCTCGTTATTTTAAAGTCCGTATTGAATCTTAAATGTCCGATACTTTTATTCAGTCTGAGAGTGTATCTCAAGGCAACTTTTAAGTGTCACTATTTTTAATTTATTCATAAGCTACATTCTTCATCACATTTCACCTTCTATTAATGGCACAATGTATGTGGACGACCTGCAGATATCTTGCAAGGAATCAAACATGCATTAAATTGAGAGATAATTACAAACAATTGTTAATAAAATAGCTGCATGGTGTGCTGAGAATGACTTTACTTTATTCCTAGCAAGACTTGCTGTGTCCATTTTTGCAAGAAGATCAGCATTCATAATGATCCTGTTATCCATCTCAAAAACACTCCAATACCTGTGGTCAATGAGATAAAATTTTTACATACGATCTTTGACGGAAAACTAACATTTCTTATTAAAGAGATTGTATGGTGCTTATGGTGCTCGACCTTATAGCATCCAACCTTTTCTCACTCGTATTAAATCTCATCTTTTCTTGATAGATATATGTGGTGTCCATTTTATTAAAGTGGACTTACTTTTACAACCACCTTGGTATGATCCACAGAAATTTATTATTGATACTTCTACTCAGTTTGGAAAATCGGACACAACTCCAACGATTTTTCAACAGCTTTTCTCATCAAATCGCTGTCAGTATTCTTATACGCCTGTATTCACGGATGGGCCTAAAATTGCAGGAACTGTTGGTTGTGGCATTTTATTCAATAATACGAGTTACAGCTACAACCTTCATACGTCCTAATCAATATTTACTGCTGAAGTTATGGCAATACACCAAGTGCTTCAGCTCGTGAATACAGAAAATTACAACAAAATTTGGGTAAATACTGACAGCTTGAGTGTTACAGAAGAGTTTAAAAATTTGAAAACTTCATCCTGTTGTGTCCAAAATTTCTCAAACTGTGGATTCCCTTGCTAGCAAGGAATATGATATCAAATTCTGTTGTATCTCAAGTCAAGTGATACAACAGAATTTGATCTTGGGCAATGATAAGGCTGATGCACTCTGCTAAAACTGCATCGACTATACTTAATCCATATATGTCCCTCTTACAGACGTGAGAAAAGCTGTAAAAAGATTTGTTTATATTCTCTCTGCCAGGAGTTAGGGAATATGTACTTCTCCAACAAACTGCACGCCATTTTTCCACATATCATCACATAATTAGTTTTACCTTTACGAAGTGCTAATGTCAATTTGACACGCCTTCATATCGGACGCACACGTTTCTCACACAGACATTTGTTTTTAAACGAACTAAATCCATGGTGTGAAATGTGTGATGAACCATTTACTGTTCATCATATTTTAATTTCATAATTTATTCTTTACCGTTCTACATTTTTCGAAACTGATTTTTTTTAACTATGTATGATTTTGTGGAGAAACTACCCCACAGAAACCCTTTTGCCTTTTTAAGGGCAATTGGTTTTCTTCAATTTATTTAAATTTTATGAATTTTTATTTTTATTTTCATTTTACTATATATACCTATTTATATTTTAAATGAAATATATACATTTAATTTTGTATTTTAACGTTGAGTCTGGGTTTTGTTGAAAAGATTGATAAAGATATTCTTTCATAAATTAAATTTCTTGGCGCAACTTGTTCTTTTTGGACCTCGCACCACAAAACCGAACCAACCGGAGTGATTGATTGGATAGTATGTTGAGGTTGTTATTATAGGACTTTTGAGGTTGTTATTGTAAGAGGTGCCAACGGACGTTTTTCAAAACGATCGGCATGCTTTTGAATGTGTTTGATAAGAATAGTTTCCTGCGTATATGATTTTTTTACAAAATTGTTATACATGCGTTTTAAGGTGTTTCGAGTCTTTGTGCATAGGGATAAGCTCTGATAGAACTGCTTCATCACTGAAACATTTGTAGTAGTTGTTGTACTTGTAGGACTTGTCTATCTAATGACATCGAGAGTGAGATTTTAAGCTGGAAAGTTGCCAGAAAGCCTTGTTGCAGCCAGTAGCTGCATACTTGCAATGTTTATCCCCTGTGTGCATCCTTATATGCTGTTGCAGATGGGATAGTTGTTTCTGACAGTTCTCACACCGATATGGCTTGATTTCTAGGTAAATATGGGTGTGTTGAGACAGGTACGAGGAGTTGACGAATACATTGGAACATTGAGATCGCTTGTACAGTTTGGCCTCACGCATGTGGATTTGAATGTATAGCTGCAACTCTGTCTTTGACCCAAAGATTTGGAAAGAGTAGAGAGGCATTTCAATCAGTCGCGCTTTTTTATTTAGTCTTTTATACATAACTTAAGAAATTGTTTGTGAAAACTGGCCTACCCCAACATGTAAAGGTAAATTTCTATTTTTCTTTTTTTTCTTTTCTTTTTTCTTTTCTTTTCTTTTTTTTTTTTCTTTTTTCTTTTTTTTTTTTTGAAAAATTAAATTTTGGTTTGAAATAGGAAACTTTTTGAATTTTAAAAATACATGATTGTAGAAATTTAAATCTTAAGAGAGCAAGTAATCTGAGTTTAATTTTGTTGGCCAAGGCAGGCCAGCAATATAGTTTTTCATCGATTTTCTCCTAACAGTTAAAGTTTAAGTACACTATCTAACCATCCAATATAGGGTATTCCCTTTTGGTTTTTTATCTCTATTCTTGAAAAAGCTGTTTTTGAGGGGGGGGGGAAACATCATAAATATGGGCTAGTTATCTAATAAGGGAAACCATTACTATTTTAAGAATATGGGAATCATTATATTTTTTATAGATTTCATAGTAGCATAAAGTTCTCTATATGTTATTTTCTTTTAGTGGTTAAAAAATTTTCTTCAATATTTTTTTTTTTTTTCAAAAATCTGCAGTAGATTCTCTTCTGCATTGTTAAACACCCATCATTCAGATCTGTAAAGGTGCACAATTCTTATTTATGTTATTATATAGGTTATTATATATTTATTTAGGTTTTTATACTGATTAAATTTGAGTTGACTTCCAAGTCTATTGAAACATCTGATGGCCATAGATAAACTGTTTTTTATTTCAATTTTAATATTGTTGCTTGAGATTATTGGGCCTAGATATTTAAAATGCTTAACTGTTTCAAATGCATAACTGATTATCTTTAGAAGAGGTATATCCATTAGTCTATTTGTTATTAAATCATAAATTTGGTTTTATCTTCATTGATCATTAGGCCCATCTTTCCAGCTGCCTATTCAAGCAAGATAAATGCCTCGACAACAGCCTGCTTTGAACATACAAGGTTGTTAATACACTGGTGTGCCAAACTTAAGCAACAGGTGGTTTTTCTACCTTTAAAGTTAAAATTGAAGGAATAACTATTCCAGATATTGCACTTAGCAATTTATTTCTTAATTTTATTTTTTATGGAATTAATTTCAGATTTTTTCTGGGGATACGATGCCTTTCTAAAATCTCCTTTCTTTTATCATTTTTTCATTATTATTATTAAATTGATAACTGTGTTGGGGAAATAAATCTTGATTGATTTGTAAAATTTTGTTCAAATGAAATAGAGTTTGTTAAAGGCTGGCCAGTTAGTATTAGTTTTCGTATTTTAATCTTTATTTTGATTTACTTCTTCGAAATTAGCAATGACTGGTTGATTATCAGATGAGAGAGATTCAATAGTAAAGAGATAAGACCGGTAACGGACACCAAGCAATAAGTCGATAATATTCGAATATTGGGTGCCATAATGTGTTAATTTATCAGGGCGATATAACTCAAAATCCTTGTTGTCAACAAAAGATTTTGGACCCAAAATTCTTCATTTTTGTATTTACAGCGCTGATCATCGTGATTGGTATTGAAATCTCGAGCAATAAACATATTATAGTTCAAAAAAGTAGTTTCGATGTCAACAGTTATTAACTTATTTTTACAGCAGGATGATTGCAAAGATAAACGAACAAAATATATTCCGATTCAGGAAGATGAATTTTTACTACGGTTGCTTTTGCATAATATTATTTTAGGATGGGTAGGGGGGAATGATTAATTTTTGTTTTAATCATTATAGCCGCTACCACTAAGAGATTCATTACAATCATTCTTGTAAATGTCATAGTTAGCCATTTTAAAGTTAACGTGTCTCAAATGAGTTTCCTGAAGTAAATATAACACTGGGATTATTTTTATTGACGAATTTTGTAAACTTAATATGTTTTCTTAAAACTGCATTTGCATTCCAATACATAAATACAACTTTGTGAAGTTTTTAGTTAGAATAATTTGAGGTTTCGGTGTAAATATTCCGAAACCTCAAATCTTTAAATGGGTTATTCATTTTGTCGGTCTGATGTTATGCTTTTTCCAATAGGGAAACAACCTGCAATAATGATGGAAAACCTTTAAGGATTACTTCATAAACTAATTTTACTATTACATGAATATTTTCAATATTATTTAAATAAGCTGTCTGAACGGGTTTTGAAGGAACAACGTCAGTGGTAAATTGTGTTATTTTATCATAAGAAGATTCAGTTATAACATAATTGCTAGTGGTTTTATTAGACTGTACTGGAGTTTTATTCTTATTTAATGGATTTTCAGGGAGTTTAGCATATGAAGACTGTGGGTACCCCTACAGTTGCAGCATTTCTGATTAATCAAATTTTTGTGAGGATTCATACGTTTAAGTTCACATTTAAGGCAATTTGGCCTTAAGAAGCAAACTAAACAATTATGATTATAACTTACACAGTTTTAATACTGGTTGAGCATTTTATAGATATATTTTTCAGTTTTAATTTTTATTCCTTGTAACTTAGTAGTTTCAAAAAATATTTGGACACATTTTATTTGAATTTGGGATTACTAGGAGGCAAGCAATGAACTCCTTTTGCGGTCCTTTCTCATGATGGCTATATTTTCTACATTATAATCATATTAAGAAAGTTCCTCTTTGATCTTTACAACGGGAGAAGTTGGATAATTTCAACGGAATCCTTTAAAAACTGTTTTAATTGGTTTTGTTATGTAGTGGTAGAGAATTAAGGAATTGATGCTATTATCTGTTTTGTAATAATTATGTCTCCATCAGGACTTGAGGGTGCCAAGTAAATTAACAAGCATTGTTCGGTTGTATGTCGTAAATTTAAATTTGTTGGATGGTGGAAGGCTTCCCTTCAGGGGTGATTAAAGGGCTCTAAGTCATACGTGACGTCATTCCATGTCAAATTGGTGGAGATCTCATGGAAAGCTTGTATTATTCTGCTGGCAGTCTAAAGAAAGGTGGAATCATTTGCTTACTGTTCTGAGTTAATGTTACATATGAGCTTACTGTCGCTGTGGTAGCATACATTTATTTTATCATGATCAAGTTTCTGCTTAGCTTGATCATGTGAGACAGGATTTGTTCACTAATAATGGTAGATTTTATTGTTGTAAATATTGAAAATATAATAAATTTGAATAAATCTATTAAAAGTAAATTGAAAATAAAAATGAATACAATTGAAAGTCTGTAAATAATAAAATATTAATAAAAACATCAAAAAAATATTATACCTTCAAACAAGTATTTCATTAAAGAAAAAAAGCAGGAAATAAATCTTTTTTTGGTGGACAGAAAGCCATTACATTTTCAAAAATAGTGCCACCAAAAGAAAATTTAAATGAGGACTTTCTAAGTTTGAAGTTTGATGATAATTTCACTTAAGTTTAATTACATATTGATGATAATTGTAGAAAGGAATATTTCTTTAACTAAACCATCATTAATACTTTTTCTTGCACATCTAATTTTGATTAATCTAAAAATTTTGATTTTGATCTAATTTTGATTTTCAATGAAAATTATTTTATTTAATTCGTTGATATCAATTGTTTTCATTTGAAAAAAATTACCTCAGTACAAAAAGCAAATGTATATTTCTTTAAACATTGAAATGTCTTTGGCAATAAATATGAAGAAAAGTTATATTCATAAGAAGCAGATATTTAAAATTATATGAAAATCAAAGCAATATTAATACCAAATATGAAGGTTATATCCTTTATTAAACATTGATCAAAGATTTTATCACCAATTTTAGTGTTTTACTTCTATGTAAATTTCAAATAATATTTTTAAATAACTTCATATTTTAAAGATTATATTTTATCAACATATTCTACAATTAAAAAATAAGCGATTCTTGTCTACCAATGACTAACTAATAAAAAAAACTTAATATTTTTTTAGTAAGATCGTTAATAAAACTTTTATTTAAAAAAAGAAACAGCAGAGATGTAATTTCCTATACGTAATTGTTTTTAAGAGCCATGAAGCTGTTATTTATTGTTATATGTTAATTTTTTTTAAAAAAATACTTTATCTTATATTGAATACCTTTTATTAAAGTTTTATATTTAAGTTAAAGAAGCATAAATTGCTTACATCAGAAACGCATTTTAATGTAATAATTAAGTTAAGAATAGTTTTATTTTCTCTTTTAACTACTAAAATAAAACGTTCAGGATTCTTTATTCTCGGAAAATTTATGTAGATAGTCGAAGTTACTTTAGTTTAAAAAGGAACGAAACCTGGCTGACAAAAAATAAGTGGCAATCTTCATAGTTAGTAATAAATATTTGATAATATTATTATTTTATTTTTATTATACGGTTACGATCTGACTAATGAGTCTACCTCCGGCACAAGAAAAGATGTTTTCTTCTTCAAAAAAATATGTTGTTCATCGGAAATACATCGATGATTTTTTGAATTTTGAATTTACATCTACAATGAAAAAGGACTTGGTTGTTCCCGAATATATTGTTACAAATTTATTTGTATATGTCTTTAAATATCTTAGACAGATAGGAAATATTAATCAATTCTAGACATAATAAAATCTTCTGGCATAATAAGCTCTAATAAATTCAGTTTTGGGCATAAATTGCGCTATTCAGGCGTATTCTACATTAAAAACAGCATTTCGAAAGATTTGGCTCCTTAGCGACCACTTGGCAACTGTTGACAAAATATAGGGGCGACTTGGCGAGAAATAGATATTTTTTGAAAAATTCATCACCGAAGCTGTAGGACTAATACTAAGCGAAATAGCCTAGAACCTTCCAGAAGCTTGGCGAAACTTCTAGATTTCACTCCAAGTCAGGTATAAATACCATCTCCCAACAAACAATCAGAGTAAAAACGATCAGTTTTGAATGTTAGTCTAGTGTATAAATCTGTTGACTGTCTGAGGTATTTGAGAGTGCTGTAATTAGTATTGTGATGGGAATGCTGATTTGAAGCTGTATAATTGCGACTTTTGTTGTTGGAATTTTCTGTAACCTGTTGACTTTATACGAATAAAAGTTTTGTGATTTTTAACAGACTCAATCGACTCAAACCTCGATACAATATGGTTGTAAATTATCAAATATTGCTAGGTTTCCGAGCAAACTCCAATGTCACTTGCTGGGGACAATAGATCAAGAAAACTGTCTACAAAAGATAAAAACTACTTTTCTAAAGTATTTATCTTCAAAATACAAGCAAGTAAAGATTTTTGATAAACAGTTTGGTGTGTCTGAAAAATCTCAAATAACTTCTAGTGAATTCATCGCAATTAATTGATGAATAAATGAAAACAAAAACCTTACTATTTGGCTGAAGATTATATTACTAACTTGTAGCAAAATTGTAAAAAAAATAATTGGTAAATCAGCAGATATTAATATTTGTAAAAAAAAAAAAAAAAAAAAAAAAAAAAAAACTTTGGAATGACACATTCTATCGCAGAATCAGAAGTATGTAGCAAAATATAAAACAAAATACAGAAAAAAGCTCTGAAAATTTTGTTTTACAAATCAGTGAAACACAGATATAATAGGAAAAGCTCAATTAATCGCATTTCTACGTTTTATTGATAAAATGATGTTAATTAACTTTTATATTGTCGTGATTTACCTAATTTTACAACTAGCAAACATATTTTTGATGTAATTTGTTCATATTTAGAAGAAATTAAAGTTTTGTAAAGTTCATGAATTGACATTTGCACAGATGATGTCCCAGCTATGACTCGACATCAAAGAGGATTTGAAGCACATGGTAAAAAACTGAATTGGGATACATTAGTTACTTATTGCTTAGCATCGAAAAGCCTTTTTTCGATGCTAAGGCATTAAGAAAATATTTGCTATGACAACTGAAAATAATTCTTGAACGATGTGTTAACATGGTTAATTTTATAAAGTCGGGACTAAAAACGTCGCTTATTAAGCAATTTATTCACAGTTAAGGAAGCTAAGTATGAATCCTTGTTACTGTATTTTAAAGTAAGGGGGTTATCCAGAGCAAAATTTTTATTTCATGTACTGGAATTAAAAGTGATTGTTGATTAAAATAAAAACTATGATCTTGTTCATTTTTTGAAAGATGGAATATAATATGTGCTAAACAAGCTTATTTATCTGACATTTTTTATTATTTTTAATAACATAAATTCAAGTTTGCAAGGACCTGAAGAAAATATATTAAACTCAACAGGTAAACTCGTGGGATTCCAAAAACAAATAACTTTTGGATTCAAGAAGGGAATTTGGAAAAATTTGAATCTGTTCCAAAGAATTTTAATAAAATTATTCATAAAATAGTTATTGATCATTTCACAATGTTAGAGGACAGAATTATTCATTATTTAAATTTAGATATAAAAACATTTGATTGGGTTTGTAATCCATTAGAGATAATGAATACTTCTGTATTTGAATTAACTTTGAATGAAGATGAAGAACTAATTTCGTTTTCTAATAATCGAGATTTCATTTTAAAATATTCGAAAAAATCAATTAATTCCTTTTGGATTAACAATAGACGTGATTATACCATGATAGCCATAATGGTTTTATTATATGCTTTATTTTGAAAATCTTATTTGCGTGAATTCCGATTTTCATTATTAATCAACATAAAAACTGAAAAAAAAAGATGAAGATTGTTAAATTTAGAAGACGATATGAAAGTAGCATTGTCATTTTTACGTCTAAATGTAAATGAAATTACAAAGTAAACATCAAACTCAAATTTCTCATTAAAAGTAAGAAATGAAATAAACTAAGCAGAAGTAAAAACAAAATATTTCAGTTTAAAACTAATTTTTAAACTATATTTCTACATTATGCATTTATTGTGTAGATATTTTTACCGCAAATATGTTATAAAATAGAAAAATAAGCATTTCGAAAAAGAAAAAGTTATAGAGCTACTCTTATCTTTAAGGGGGAAGTTTGTATCCTCTGAAGCGCTCTCAAAATTTTCCGTAAAATCACGCAGATCTTTCTCGCTTGGTCTCAGGCAGTCGGTAGTCTTAAAACCATTAGTCTGCGATGGAAGTCAAATTATTAAATACTATAGTAAATTCACATTATTTTAAATCTTATTATCAGAGTAAAATAATTTACACGCTCGTTACTAAAAAAAATCAACTCACAGTTAAGTGAATTTATTTTGTTTAAACTTTTTTTAAGAGATAAATTAACTTCTACTTCGATTACTGAATGATATCGTATTGGTTAAAATAAGGACACAAAAATCGCCGCTTTTGAGATTTGGCCAATAGTGGTCGTCAATCGCTTATAGTTGTTTATTTTTTTTAAGACTCAAGGTATACCTGCTTCTATTGGTTGGAATGGTTCCAAGCTTTAGTAGTTTATGATACATTACGTTCTTATGTAGTTTCTCAGTTGTTGTGTGCTGTTATGGCGATTGATTCGAGTTTGTATTAAGTGCTGAACTGCAAAAATGTTAAAGTTCACTACGTGAATTTCATATGTAAATCTGTACTCCATAGTATTATGTTTTATTGTTGATCTGAACTGAAAAATTTATGAAGAAGTGACAAATGCTGTAAAAATTTCAAGGTTTGTCTTTTTATTAGTGATTTCATTATACTTGACAGCAGATATTTAAATATTCATTTTTCGCTGTTTATACCTTTGAACTAGATTTTGATTTTATTTGTAATGATAGATTCTTATATTGATTATTGTAAATTATGCTTGTCATAGATTGTTAAGCCCGATTATCTACAAACTTCATGTAACGCGATAGCAAACTGCATGTTATAAACAGTTATTTAATTTGAAGTACTTGCTTGCTGCCATGCTTTTGCGATCAGAGTTCATTTAATTTGTTTTAAAATACAGAAATTATACATTTATTTACTTGTGTAATATAAACTTGTCATAACACATTTAATAAAATTACTTTTTACCTTTGTATTTACTAATATTTAATCAATTATGATTTTATATTCTTAACAATCATAATTAATCAAACACTTGATCAATTAAATTCTAATGTGTTTTGTTTATAAATATTTGAATCTGGAATCTTTTTTATGCAAAATGTGAGTGATATTACATAACTAGGAGTAATACCATCATTTCAAAAGATGATAATCAAAAGTAACATGTATTTTTTTTTTTCTATTCTTAGTAACATTTTAAAATGACAAAACTCTAAATAGAGATGATCACTCAACAAATAAAGTTGTATTTTCAAAGTCATTACAATTAATATTTGTATAAATCTGTACATCATAAGATTACAGTACATTTTACATCATAAGATTTCTTTATAGTAAATGCAGAGGTGTTAAGTGCAATAGGATAAATTTAATTCAAATACTATCTAGAAGTGATTTATTTTAAATTAATGTTCTAAAATTAAATATTGTCCTAATTATATTTAAAAACTTTTTTATGTACAAGGAATATTAATTTTTATTCAAAATTATAAAATTAAACTATAAATAACATGACAAGAATTAAGAATCAAAGAATTATGTTTAACAGATTTGCAAAAATAATGCTTAAGCTCTTTAACTAATGAAACTACATTTCTTTTCTGTAAAAAAGTTAGAAATATTTTTATTTTAATGTAAAATAATTCACACTGCATATTTCATTAAAGGCAGTAACAATATTTATTAAGAATGAACATTTTAGAATCAGTAAACAAGAATATACTGTAAGAGTAATGTAATTTATAAATATCAGTAAGAGGGTAAAACTGGACTCTAAAATGTCCTATTTTTGGAGGGGGGGGGAATAAATATCCTTGAAAGCAATGGAAATGCTATAAATAGCTTTAGCTATAAGTATTAAAATAATGTAAAAAAATATAGAAAACTTATATACTTAATTGCATAATAGTAAACTGAGAGAAAGAACCAAATTTTAAAGGCAATCTGAAGTTCAATGAATCCCTGTAGTAATATTGTCAAATTATTAACTTTATTGTTTGAATTGTTGAAACTATTGATTGGATTAAAATTTTATGCATCACAAATATTAATATATCAATTTTTTTTAATGATTCATCTTTGTTATATTTAAAATATATGAGTAAGAATGTGTAAGTTAGAGAAACTCTTTAAATATTATTGGCTGAATTACTTATTAATTCTACATCCATTTTATTTTTATAATAATTATATATAATATATCATTATATAAATAATATATTATTAACATAATTGTCAGTAAGCATCTTCTGGATTATTATCAAAATGTAAAGTATTGTAATCCAGAGCATTTGAAGACCCTTGTATTTATTCTAAGTGCTTAAATTTACAAAAGATAAAGTACTAACCTCATTTTTCTGATTTTTTTTAATTGCTTGAAATAGTTTGATAAACTAAGTCTCAATGTTTATAAATACACATAAACTCATTTAAAGGTATATCCTATCATGATAAAATTTATCTGTTCCCAATTGTCTATTTCAAAAAGCAAATTTGGAGAAAAACGAAAGTTAATAGTTGCATCCGAAAGAAGTAAAATTAAATTCTAGAAAGTTATTTAAGTAAGTTATTCATGTTTCTTTTATAAAAGTCAACAAAGTTTTGATTTCAATATTATTTTATTAAATATATTTACAAACTCATTACTTTGAAAACTGAGATAATATCCAGATCACAATAGTATATCATATCAATTTTATATATTCAAATATGTTACTTTGTTGAGTCAAAATTTAAATGTGAGTAGTAAATACTAGAATATATCACTACAGATTTTGAAAATGTTTTAATCCATACAGTGTTTGTGTGAATTCATTGATACAAGATCTAAATTGGCAATAGTGTTTTAATGTGAAGTAAACAACTTCTTGAGCAATCCTTGAAATAAAATATTTACAATCCTTTGAATATACTTTCTGAAATAGTAATTGTGAGCTATTTATGAAAAATTTTATTAGTTGCAGGATAAAAAATTTTTATTTGATTAAATGCAACTATATAAAATCATAAATGCAACTATATAAGTCATAAATTTTTTAAAAATAAAACACATAAAATGTTTTTATACTGTAAACATATATAATTGTGACAGGAAATGAGAATCTAAAAATTCAATATGAATATATTTTAATTAAAACTGATGTAAATGTGAGAGTTACTTTTTGTATGTGAAAAATTAATATTTTTAATAGATTATTTTTTTACATGGCTGTATCCCAGTGTACGGTACACTATTTTTATACAATTAACATAATTATATAATATAAAATTATATTATTTTATGCAAATAATATAATTTTATACAATATTATATACAATTAATTATAATTGTATATATGCGTACCGTACAAGGAGCGTATCGTTCACTGGGAATTAACCTTTTACATAACTAGATTACATAGATAATGTAAACAACTTATTAATATTAAACTTTTTAAAAATAAATTAATTAACAAAAAATAATAAGAAATATGCTTGTTAAAATGTTACTTATGGCATGCTTTATAATAAATGTGTAATATTTCCATGTTAAGAAGTTTTATTTTAAAAATAAAAATGACTAACATAATCTGCATTCATTCTAGCTTTTGTAAAAATTTATTGATACTTATATTTGTGTGTTTAAATCATAATTTATTCCTTTTATAATTAGTATAAATTCTTAATAAAATATTTCTGTTTGATTGTAATTTATACAAAGCATTTTATTTGTAATATTAAGAAAACAATGTAAATAATTACTTTTTTAATACCAAAAATAATTTTTACAAAGTAATATACAAAGAGTTTAGTTCCTGATAGTTACTAAAGATAGATCCTATTTAATTTACTTATACAGATACAAGTAAATTTTTTAAAATAAATTAATTTTACAAAAATGAATTTATATTTATTCCAAACTTTTATTATAGTAATGAATTTTCATTAAAGTATTAAATTAGTATTGATTTATGGCTCAATATCTGACTATTTTGGAAATTAATATTTGGTAAATAGTAGTTTTTGTTGTAAGATATAAATGAAAAATATAAAATATTGTATAAAAACTAATATTAAAGATGAAACTATAAATACTATTTTTCTTTTACAGGTAATGTTAGCTTTTTTTTTTTTTTTTGTTTTTTTTTTTTAAATAACTCTTGTTTGTACTTTATCATGGCATTGACAGCAAATGCTCTTTTACGGTTATTAATACATATTTATTTAATGTAAATAATTTGTGTAAAATTAATATTTGAACTTCAAATATTTTGTTAACTGCTGTTAGAAAATTTAAGTTCCTTAGCTTCTTTAAAATTTAGAATTGAATTAAAATATAAGTAAATTACTAGCTTATTTTGTTTAGCAAACAATAACATGCTGAATAGAATAAAAATACATAAAATTGGATGAATAAAAGTGGGTTTGAAAGGCTAACTGTGAGAAGGTCTATTTCAAGTACATCATTGAAACAGATGGAAAGCATTATAACCTTTTAGAAGAGATTATTTCTATCTAGAAGCTTTTCTTTTGACTCAGGTTGGAAGTTTTTATAAAAACAAATGATGCATGCTTTCTTTCTACCCAAATAAAGAAAATTTACTTTTACACTAGAACTTCAGATTACTTTTTGCTATATGGAAACTGGGAAAAAAAAAAGTAATTTGAACCTAGAATATTAAACTATTATTTTGTTTTCTCTAGTAGTTTCTGCCTCAACTAATTGAGCTGAAATTTAAATAACTGCTCAATGAGAAGTCACACTCTCTTACTGTGTAAATGAAATGAGTTTTCAGAAATTTAAAATCTAAAATTGTACTGAAACAAATTTAATTAAATGATTTGAATGAAAAAAAAAAGAACAAATGATTTTTATCAGAAAGCTTAATTTTATGTAAACATTTTAAAACTTAAATAATTTCCAAATTACATTTTAAATAATATTTAAATATGAATTTTTGAAATTTTTCAATAATTGGTTGTGATTAAAATTAATATTCAGTAAAAGTACATATGTTGAATATGTGTTATTCTTTTTTAATACAAGTAAAATGAATAAAGATTTAAGTTGACAGTGACAAGTTTAATAAAATAATTGTTAACTATTATTAAAAATAATACTAGAAAAAAATTACTGTAATGGGTGGCTATATTTAAAAAAATCTTTATAAATTTTTATCAGAATGATTAAATTAAACATTATATATATATA
>JAPDSC010107685.1:190775-210447 GCA_026290005.1 Latrodectus geometricus
TATATATATATATATATATATATATATATATATAACTTTGAATATCAAGTATATTTTGCAATAGAGGAAACTTCTACATTTATACTAATATTTTTATTTAATTTCTCCCAAGTTTTTTTACTTATATTAACAAGAAACTATACAACTTGCCAATAAATTGGTCCAAATTATTTTTTTTTTTTTTCAAAAAAAAATTACTTTCACCAAATGCTGAATTGATACTTATAAATCAAAGCAAAAAGCTTCACATGCTTATCTTTATTCTATTCCTGCTTTGTGCTTAAAAAATGAAGCATGCATTCTTTTTTTTTTTTTTTTTTTTCTGGTATTTCTGACCACACATGTAATGTAGTGTTAAATTACTTTTGTTATGGACAAACACACTAAGTTATTGATTTAAAATAATGCATGCTCATATTTTTGTATTTGAGTATATTAAAAATTATTTTCATCATATAACTAGCAATTTTCTAAATCATTATTTATATTTTAGATGTGTACTTAACAAAATGACTTAGGGAACATGCTGTCCCTAAGTAATTTTGCTTCACATCTTTCTTCAGATAACTTACCTGAAAAAGGACAATTTTTTAATTTTAATTTAATCTAAAACTTGATTTATTGTAATATTTTATAATTTGATATTTACTTTGAATTGAAACTAAATTGGTTCTCTCAGTTGTTATAGAGTACAGTATATGACTTATGATAAACTACAGCTATCTTGAATAATTTTTATGGCTATTAGGTGCAGAAGCCTCATCCATCAATAATACTTCTAACAATTGTATGTCATGAGCACAGAATAAGCAATGATCTGCAAATTTAAGGAATGTTTGTGGAAACTGTTATGGTTAAAGGTGTAGATAAAATGAATGATTTAAATATGCTCATTTGTGGCATTGGTATCAAGATTTATTGTGAGCACAAAGATTTATGTAAAAGAATCCTGTTTGGGCAAACTGCCATGAACAACAGCAGGTGGATGTGCAAAGTCAACTAACTGATTGGACATAACAAACATGTGATTGAATCAAAGCGAGTATAAAATATATAGTCATGTGAAATATATATAATTTCCCTGCTATTGTGTTAAAAAAGCTTTTTTTTTAAAAAAAAAATTAAAAAAAAATTTTTTTTTTTTTGTTATCATTGAGGTTTATGGTACTTGTGATCATATAACTTATTATATTTTTGCTGATGTTTTTAGAATTTATAAGATATTTCATTCTTATATAATATTTTAAAATGAAGATAATTATATAAATTTAATAGAAATGACAATTTTATTCAAATGGCTGGCCAATAGCTGAGTGGTTATCTATCATTCTAGACTCCTGGGCTATTGATCTGGGTTAAAATCTCAGTTTGGGTATGGACGTTTCCTTTCTCTCTCTATCTTAGTCCTTTCTTCTTCTGAGATGATGGATGAATGTGGCCTGATCTATAAACGGGTTTGTGGTAGTGTGACGTGGGCAATACCACTCGCCTCTGTGACTTGGTTCACTCGTCTACATTTGTAATACTAAATAAGTAGCTGTTTCTAGCCTTATGCGACAGATTTTAATTAAAATTATCACTCAGTGCCCCGCCATTAGAAAAAAAACTTCAATCATTTTAAAAATAACTTCAGAAAGATTTATTTTTCCTAGAAATTTGAAATTCTGATAATTATAACAAAATTTTTTGTGATCAAATTAGGGATTTATTGCTAAAAAAATTTGAATATACATTAGTAGTTTAAACGAAGTTATTTTAAACAGAGATTCGCTAATTGTACTCATGCTTGAATACACTCTTAAGACTTATTTTAACTACTGAGTTATTTAAATATTTATCAAAACTGTTTAAGTTTTAAATTGGAAATCAATAATCAAATAAATTGGACTAATCAACTTTTTAAAAAGAGAAATAAAGTAACTAAGTTTTTATGACATTGATTTTAAAATAAAAAATAATTTTTTAATGATCATAAACAAGACTTGGTGATGTTTTAAATTTGATGATGGTTATCAATATATAACTGTACCAAAACACTTTAAGAGTAAATTTCTACAAGATGATACAACTTGAGATGAACAAAATTTCTATAACTTGATACCAAGGCATGTAATTATTAGTTTATACTAATTTTAAAAATCAATTATTAATACAAATTCCAGTATTGATAAAATTTTATAATTTATAAATATTTCCAAATCCTAATATGATTGTACAATAATGTTTCAAAAGTTATAAATTAATATTAAACTGCTTTTATGATTATAGTAAAATAACACACATTATAAAACTACTATGTGTGGTTGAAGAAAGCAGTTGATTATAATAAGTACAAAACTCGCAGAACTTTTAAAGTATAAAACTATGATTTCTTTAAATATAAGAATAAATATAAATAAACAAATTAGTTTTTTACTATATCAAAAATTTAACATGAGAGGAAAGCTTCATACTTAAATTTTGGTAGAGAAATTTATAAAAGTGCATTTTTTTATTTATAACTGCGATTCAATTTGGCAGACATTTAAAGGTAAAAAACTTAATTATATATTTTAAATTGTCATATATGAATTTAATTTTAATTAAAAATGATAAATTCATAAATAACTCTAAATAAATTTAAATCCTCAGTTATATGGTTAAGGATGTTTAAGTTTGAAAGTTATTGAAGTTTTTGTCATTTTCTTTTATTTTATACATAAAATAATTCTGAGGAAGAATATTTGTCTTTGCTTTCATTAATGACTTTATTTAATTATTATTTATAAATAAAAGATTTAATTTATTTATAAAGAATAAATAAACAAATGTTCTTTATTATAAAATAAACCTTTTTTGTAATAATTATATTTAAAAATGTTTTGATCTTTTTTATTTGGGGTTTTCACAATTATTTTGGTTATAGATTACTGTCTCTTATTCTGTGACAAATATTTTTGAATTGCACTTTAGATTTTTATTTCTTGAAATATTTTGAGTGAGTACTTGTTCAATCTTAGAGTTGGATATTATGAAATGTTAATCTTATTTTGAAAATATGTGTGTATTTTTAATGTAATATTTTTTCAATTATTACAAGCTAGGGTAAATTGCTAGGTAACCATTCAAGAGTATGTTTAGTTTCACAAACATTTTTATACATACAGAGAAAAATGAAAATTGCTAAATTAAATTTTGTTTAAGTTTTTGTACATGGGATAAATTAAATTGGTACTTACATATTAGTGTCAGCTCAGCTTTTTAAGCCGATTGAATTTCAAAAAAAATTTCTTATAAATATAAAATTTTTTATAATTATAAATGAACTTTTCATAATAAGTAAAAGAAATTTTCTAACTATAGATTAAGCTGAAGTTTTGGTGCAAAATTAGATATGGTGGCACTAAGGCATAAATATTGATAACTTTTATGTTTAATAAGTTTTATTGTTAATAGATAATAATATAATGTGTATATAATATTATTTTTGAAGAAAATTTATTATAAAATTATTTGGTTTTCATTTTAGAATGATTAGATTTATCTTAGGTTATTAAAATATTTTCCATGAAATAATAAAATAAATTATTGGTATTAATTCCATTTAAATAAAATTCTGAAATATATTTTGAATACATAATTTCAAAACATCTTACTTTAAATAAACTAAGCAATTAAATTGTATTTGATCAATATCACGTAGTTCAAATGCATTTAAAAATGTATTGTGTGCTTATAAGAATAATTGAAAATACCACTTCATTCTTACTTGCGAATTAAGAGTATTACATTCATGTTTCATAATCTTTTTTTTTTTTTTTTTTTTTTTCAAATAGTTGTTCATGATTTTTTATAATATTCTGGTTTGCATTCCTCTTCAAAGGGTTTATATAATTATAAAAGAGAAATAGATTTGATTAAATTTTATTTCTGGTCTCACTTTTGAATTAATCCACATGTATGTAATACTTCAATAGATTTGGTAAGTTATAGACAGAGTAAAGTAGGTTTCAATTTTATTTTGTTACTATTGTAAAACAATGAGAATCAAATAAAAAAAAAGTTATTATTTATTTCCATAGAAGTTACATTTTTCAATAATATGAGCAACAAATTGTTGCATAAAATTACATAAAACTATACTAAAAATATTTATAATAAAAAAATCAATATTTAATGGCACTTTTCCTGTAGACTTGTTTAACAATAATCTATTAATCTATGGATTTTCATTTGTGTGTCAACTATTAATTGTAACTTTTTATGTGAAAATTATTGAATAAATAATGTCAAATCCATCTAATATGCTTTGCCTTGGATTTACATCCTAGTAGTTTCATAGGTATTATGATTATATATGAAATAATAACTATTTTTTTTTAGATATTCTGCTTTTCTTCTTCAGTCTTCTGAGTTTCTCTGTCATTTCTATATATAAGGGAAATAAACAATTTAAAGAAAATAAATGTTCATCTTGGTTTTGATTAGATTTTTAAAATACTCAATACTTACAAACACTTTTTTTTTTGTACAGGTATAATACTCAAGGCAAGTTTCTTTTTAGATTCAGTACTGACATTTTTTTTTATATTAGACTTATTCTATTACTAATTAAGTTAATGCCTTGAAATCTATACTCAATATGGTTTTTGTGTTGTTACCCAACAGAACAGATAATTCAGCATCAATAGTGAAAAAAGGTAGTTTTGTAGCATGTATATATATATTTAAATTGTTCTCATCAAGGAAGAAAATTGGATTTGAAACCTAAAGGGAAAAAATGCAGATTATAGTCTTTCTCCAACTATGACACAATTCAAAAGATAATATGTACCAAATTTAGCAACTAAAATAATTTCTGTAGATAATGCTCAAACACCTTTTCTTTTGAATGTGTTACTAGAAATTAAGAGTTCTTTTAAAAGAAGCATCAATTATTTGTACTAATGCAAAATAATATAAAAACAATTTTGATAAATTTGTTTTTATATTATTTTGCATTAGTACAAATTTGATAGATTTTCAGATGACTACTTTACGTATAAATTAAAATATTCCATTAATTGAAAATGTAATATGCTTAAAATTTATTTCACTGGAAATGGAATGATAATGAGTTAAAAATTCAGCATTTGCTGTTGATTAAAGAATATGCCCCCTCTGAAGGAACTATAAAAGATTGATAATACAGTATTTAAGATATCACATTATGTAATGAAGAAATACCAGAAAATTTCTAGATATTTGTAATATTTTTAGACTCAATTAAGTTATTCATTATAAGTTTGAAAAACTTCAATTTCCAAGATCTAATATTTATTGGTGAACCATTCATTTTCGTTTTTATGCATTTAATGAAATTAGTCGTAACTGGTAACATACATAGAGGTTTGTCAATCCAAGTTTTCTATAGGAAGTTATGATAATAGTTCTATGAAAAAAATGCCAATATCTAACATGATATTGAAACTTGATTTGGTATGTTTTATATTTATTGAATATATAAATGAGCACATCTGTCATTTTTTTACGAGCTTTCTTTCATGATAATTTTTAAAAAGTTTTCCTCCTGCATTTAAAATAACAGATGATAAATATTCAGTGATTGATTTTCTTTTTTATTTTTCTGAAGGCAACCATGATTTTATTATGTACAATATGTTATATATATATTCCTAAAAGGAGATAATTAAAACATTTTTGCTTCAATTTTACCATTCAGCAGCAGAATTTTTTTCCCAGTTTGAATGAAAGGCAGTAATTAATATATTGCATTTTTAATTTGATTAAAATTTTATACATTTTAATATACTGAAAAAAAAATAACAAATTAGAAACTGTCCTAAAAAGTTTATAAATTGTTTAAAATTTTAGATTTTTCAGTAACATGGAATGCTGTTATAGTATGTAAAATATATTAATTGAATTGTACACAATTTTGAAATATTGAGTTTTTATTCAAAACTATTAATTTAAAAGATTATGATTAAATTACAAAACTATTAATTAAATTATAAGATTTTTTTTAATCAATAAGTCTACATGATTATATATATTCATCACTAAATGTTATATAAAATATGTTAAATTCATATAGATTTTTAAAGTGTCAGATTTCATGACTTCTTTAATTTATATAATTAAAGACGGAGAATTTGAAGGAAAATTTTCTCTTCAAATTTGTTATTATTTATTATAAATTAAGTGGTTTTGATAACTCTTTTTCCATAAGTATCTTTAACCTGAGGCTTATCAATCTGCAACTGTATAGTCTGCACTCTTTCTTTCAGTTCAATAGTTTGTGTATTCCAATTCTACTTCAAGCTTTATTTTTTGTAATGATTTGGATTCCACATTAAACTAAGTCCCTAATGAGCAAAGGTGAATGCTGATCAATAAATAAATCAACCCACATCAGACTTGGATATTTGCTGTCCACACTCTTTTCAATCCCCATAAGAAAAAAAATAAGAATGTATAAAATTTAAAATATCACAGTATCTTTTAAGAAACTAGTTGTTCTTCAACTATCCAAGGAATACAAAATCCATAAAATCAACACAAGTTTTCAAGTCTCACATATTATATATTGCCATTCTCTGCAGTGTAACAAATATTTCAAAATATGTAGCTACTAATAGGTACAATCAATAAATAAAATAAAATGGCTTTAAATCTTGGTTGATAAACAAGATATATTTTATTGACACATTTCTCATTAAAATTTAACCATATAAATCTTCCAAAAGTTTTTAAAAATTAAAATACAATATTTAGGGTTATTTAAAGAACACTATAAAATAGAAAGGTTTAAAATGATTCGAAAGTGAAAGATTCTAGAATTAGCTAATTCAATTTGATTATCTTTTCTAATGTAATTTTTATAAACGTATATCTTATGATTTTTTCACTTAACATGTGCTGTAGCATTATTTTATTTTACTTAAAAGAAATTTATTTTATTTAAGGTTTAAATATTTTATCAATTTAATTGTCTCTATGAATATACTGCCAATTTTGAGGTTTTTATATTTTGCAAATTCTTGTGCATGTGTGACTGAACATCATGCATAAAAAGCTAAATTAATTTTCTGTTATTAGTGTGCTGACTATACTTTTTATAAACTGATTTGATATCACATAGTGAAACAGCTTAAGGCTACTGTCAAGCATTTTATTATCTTGGCATGTTTTCTTCCTGGTGGGCATTTCTAAAATAGTGGCTATATTCTCATAGCAAGGAAAGGAACTCAAATTTCTTACAATTTTATTCCAACTGACAAATATTTTATGATAGCTAAATTTTGCTATCAGTTAGTTTCTTAGAAACTATAAATACAGTACAATAATTTATGTCATTTTTAATAGATGCTGAAAGTTTATAAAATTTGTTAAAGTTATCAATCTTTCTTATTTATGAAAAAAAATAATTTAACTATTTTTAAATTGGACAAATGCTATACCTAGTAATTACTACTCACCCTTTTAAATTTAAGTATAAAAAATTAGCAAGCAAATTAAAAGTATAAAAAATCTTTATGCCTCATTATTTATTATTGAGTTTATTTTTGTGGTTGTGAAAATTATAAATTTCAGGATTATTTTTAATGTATTGATGATGGTTGAATTATTATGTATTAATGATTCCATCTAAAGTTAATATAATTGCAGAATAACTTTTTCATTCTTGATTACTATGTAGCCAATATTTAATGGTAGAAAAAACTTCTGTAAAATCATTATAAGCAATGCTAGATTTTTAAGTTAATGTAGGGGAAAAGAAAAAAAATTTAATACTAACTTTTACATGTAAAGAAGCAAGCTTTTTTACAGTTTTAATAAGTCATTTATCTACTTACTTTTTATATAAACAGGAACTTAGAATTACCCTTTTTCCTAATTGTTGTTCTTTATTCTTTTAAGCAATTGAAATAATAAATTTTCAGATTAATTTAAAAAATTATGTAATTTTTTATATTTTTTCTTTCACATAAATAGAAATATTTTAAAGTAATTTTGTGCATTGTTTTCTATTATATTTAGGGTTTCATGTTGTATATTCAGCATGTAAGATCTTTATTGAGAAATCATTTTATTATTAAAATAAGTAATACTTTACTATCTCTGTTCTCTTAATTCTGCTGGCTTTTATAGTTGAAAAAAATTTAAGGAAAATAAGTTTTCTAAAAATAATTACAATAACATGATTTTCTTCATTAAGTGGCATATTTAGAATATTTCTTTTATTAGCCTATATGTAATGTTTTCTAATTTTAAAGGTAATTATAGATTTTCTTTCTTTAAAAACATTCGAAAGTTGACTATAATGTAACAAGCTATCAGGAAAGATAAACAATTCATATATCCTAAAAAAAATCTCAAACAGAATTTAAGCTTTTCTACGTATTAATAATACTTTTTTTAATTGTTAATTTCGTAAAATCGCCAAGTTAAAGGTACACAATTGCTCAAAATCAAATGAATTTTTTGAAGCGTATAATTTTCAATGTTTAGTGTAATATATAAACCCCATACTGCGAAGAGTACGCCATTAAAGAAACGAACGACGAGTTCGTTAATTCTGATGACCTCAGAAAGTTTTAAGTAATGTAACTTGTTTTTTTACAACAGAAAAATAATTTTTTTCATTTTTGGAATGGGTAAAGATAATTAAAATCGAGCATTTTTGTTGTAAGAAATGTATACCCATAACGATTTTACCTGTTTTCTCAGAGATTTAGGCTTCACAGTGGAGAATTACTAATCGAAGCCCATTTTCACAACTCCTACGTAACTGGTGATCCTCTGAATAACAGCAAAATTGCGGTGAGAACGAGTGAACGCGGCACGATGATGTAGCGATGGATGATACCACTTCTGCAGTGGGGGGGTGAAATGTTTTGTTTGGCACTCGTACTCTATATTTGATTGTTGTCAAAACCTTTTATGCTGGATTTTCTGTTTTCCATCAATTTGTTCTTGAAAGTTTGATGTCAGATTCAATCAAACTTGTGTGCACTGATAAAGTACGTTTGCATGACGTATCATGAATTTTTTCTTACGTATCATGGGGGTCGCAAACATCTGAGCAGCTGTGGGGCGAGTTCATTTCAACATTCCCCTCAGAAGTGTTTGCGTTGTGCGGCCATGTTCGTATCCATCCCATAAACGTGGAGTGCGCCGTGCTTGTGTTTAGTGAGCTGGGTCTTGATCGAAGATTTTAGTTTTGGTATTTCGATAGTTGATTATATGCCTCATGTGCAAAGTAAGAAACATTCTTGTCATATCAATTAGTTGATCTTAAGGAAATCTGATTTGATTTCTTCAGTTTTTTCGATATCTTGTAAAAAAATAAAGCTTTTTTCAATGTTGTTTCCTTTTAATTCATAGAATCCAAATTTGACCAATCTTAAATTTCTTCTGACTTAGACACAGAAAATATGTATGTGATATTAATCGATGCATAGTTTTACCTGCGAATTTAAAATGCTAATGCCTATTGACAAACTGGAACGCTGTCAATTGTCAAGAGTAAAAGCAATTTTCATTCAAGTGAGCGTCTTTCCCAGAATGTGATCATCCTGTTTCATGCCTGTTTTGATAATGCTTACATCAAGCTGGCTCTTAGTTTCCTAATAAAATGCTTAAAATTTCTAAATACTGATAAACTTTTGATTAACAATAACTATATTGTAAACATTTCAAATTAATCTTCTTTCTCAATCATTTTTTTTTTTTTGTTTTTTTAAAGTAAATAAAATTTGAGATCTCAATAGATGCTAAGAAAATTGACAACATTATGAATGTACTAATGATATTGTCTTGTTATAAAAGTTGTCAAATTTTAATGAACTTAAATTTATTTAGATACAAGTTGAGTTTCTTCTTCTTTTTATTATTTCTCATGATAAACTTTGCTTTTAGTTTTATACATTGTAAAATTTATGTTTTGAAATACATATAATTTTTACATCTTTTTGTGTGACTCATTTAATGTGAATATTTATTATTATTTTTTTTCATCAAAATACTTATTGCTTATTTTATGTACTTTAACTACTAACATTGTCAAAGTAAGTAAAACACAACATGCCAAACTTGATATAAAAAAAATTGTATTAAAATTTTGTTGTCAATTTTGTGTAAACAATTATTTTGCCTATTTTGTTTGAAACACTTATGTAATTATAGTAAATGCTTAAAATGTAATTATTTTATTTATGATTAGTTGTGCATTTAATATATTTGATCTGAAGAAAATTCCTGGTACCCAAAATAATTTATAATGCAATCAATTTTTTTTATTGAAGAGAGAAATTTTGTACAGCCTTCAATTTTGTTCCAGTACAAATATAGAGTAAAAAAATTCTTAGTAATTTTTGTAATAGTGTTTTTGTTGCACATACTAAACTAAAATAGTTTAATTTTTTTTTACAATTTACAAATATGTTTGATAGAAATGTTAAATATTTAAGATTGTATTTATATTTTAAAAATATAAATATTTAAATATTGTCAAATTTCCATGTTAAATGTCTTCTATGCATTAATATTATTCTATTATATGCTACATAGTAATTTAAATTCTTAGTTCTTTTTTGTCTTCACAGATAATCTTGAAATGGACTAGTTTTTACAAATATGTAATATAAATCACAACATATGCATCATTGACTAATCTAATTCAGTTTATGAATGATGATTTGATATTTTGTTGATTTTTTGTTCAGTTTTTACTTTTTTATTAAGCAGATGATACTATGATTATTATCATAGTAAATTCTTAAGGATTGTGTTAAAAAAAATATTGATATTGTTGACACTTAATAATTAAATGTATTTGTAATGTATTTTCTCCTATAAATAAGTGTTCAATGCTTATTTTATAGGCTGTTGTCAGCCATCTGTTCATGCTATTTTGGCATCCTAGGCTGAATTCAGTTTAAATTGTGGGAAGAAAAGGTGATATTCTCAAGCCATGTTCCGAGGCCTAGATTACTTAAGTGTAAGGGTAACTCTTTTCTTCCGTGTATAATATTTTATAAAAGTGGGATGAGTCTTCTGAAATGCTCTAATGTATTAATAGCATTTATAAACTTTGATATGATAATTTTTAACGAAGTTTGATGGTGTTTTATATAAGACTTATCCTATTTTTCCAGTGGTAAATCTTTCTCATTGAATTTTTATTGACATTAATTTTTTTTTTATTTTATTTTAATATCAACCAGACTTTATTAATATTAGTTAGGCTTTAAATCAATTTCCTTAATATTTTACCTTGATATTATAAAAACTGGAACATTTTAAATTTAATTTTGGTATATGATTACTGTTAAGACAATGCTAGAAAGTTCAGCACTAAATCTTTTTGGTGTTGCTTGGCTTGCTCAGTTGCTGAGAATTCCCCCCCCCCCATGCATAAAAATTTAAAATACTTTTTTTCCTGATTTATATTATGTTTCTTTATTAAATCAGTAAGAAATATTACAACCATTAACCTATTCAATGTAAAAAAGTTTTAAAATATTTACCACAACAAGAATCCATATGTTTTTACTATCAATAGTAGCACATTGGGGAATAAGTAGATAACATAATTTAAGATAATGAATTCATAAAGTATTTTATTTAAGAAATAAGATAAAGATAATGAACTTGTGTTTTAAGTATAATTTTATATTTAACCTGGTAAGATATCTAGCAAAATATTGACAAAAACAGTATAATGCTGATTAATTTTTTTCTAAATATTACATTTCCAGTAAATAGACAGTAAGTTAAATTAAATGATTGATGCTGTGTCTAAAAATGAATAATTTGAAAAAAAGAGGGTGAGAAATTCATCTAGATTAAAAAAATCTCAAGAATGTGATAAGGAAATAAATCTAAAAGAAACTATAGGTTTTTTGTATGTATATGATATTGCAGTATACTTATTAAAGTCTTTATTGTTACTATAAAATTTCAAAGTATGGTTGAAAGAGGAGAAAATTACATAAAAAAATATTAGAAAAGTATATAATCTTGAAAACAAACTTTCCCTGAAGATCGTATTTCTGAGTTGTTTCTTCTAATTATCTATTATGGATAAAGTACAATATTACTGAACTTATTTTGTGTAATGTTCAATATTTACTTTATGGTCACATTTTACATTAGTTTTTCCAAATTTAGAATAATTTACATATAAGTTGATCTAAATTTGTGTATTGTTTTGGCAGTTTTTTTGTTATTGAAAATTTAAATTGTTAAAACTTTTATTGTTCATGATTTTTTGTATGTTAATATCATTAGAAATTTTGGAACAGGTTAAGTATAGAACATATGGATCATTTTTCTCTTTTCAAACAGTATAATCTCCAAAAAAAAAAAAAAAAAAAAAAAAAATGTCATGAAATGGTTCTGCTAAAAACATCTACATTAAATAAATTATAATTGCCTATTTAAATACTAGTTAATTATTCTATCTGTTGTCATTATTTAAAGATTGCATAATAGTAATGAATTAATTTAAATGATATTTAAAGAAACTAAACAAAATGTTACATTAAACAATAGAAGAAATTATTCAATGTCTTGAATATAAAATGACCTTTAATCTTATTCTACAATTTTTTTGATGTTCTTTATAAGTGAAATTAAAATTATGAAAGTAACTTTTTAAAAATACTTGTGTATTACCAAGGAAATAACACCATAATCGCATAGAATGTATTAGAAATAATAAAAGTTTTATTTTATGCTGTAATAATACAAGAAATAAAGTTAGCGAAAGGGAAGCTGATGGTTAAAAAAAAGTACTGTCTAAATTATTACCATAAATTTTAAAACATTTATAAGCAAAACTTAAATTTACTATTTCTTTGCATAAATTTATGTAATGATTTATATGATATCTAAAAGTGAATTTTGATTTTTGTTCACCTTTCTTAATGCCATAAATGAAATGAATAACTAATGAAAATTTTATAATTTTTATCTGAAAACAGCTCTCATCAAGAAAGCTATTTTCGAATAAGAGTGCATCATAAATTATAATTTTCTTCTTATTTTTATGTATTTGTCATTGTTTAAATAATGTTTGATAAGAAATTAAAGTCTTAAATATTATTTTATAAAAAGTTAAGCAAATTGATTTGTTTTAAATCCAAGTAGAGTATCTTTTGGAATAATAGTTATGATAAACATTAATAAATTTATTTAATATAGTGAAGTAATTACATATATCCTATAATTTATTTATAAATTACTCATATCTTAAAAAAAATGTTCTTGGAATTTATAAAAATAAAATAGGCTAATTACTTTTTAGATAAATTACTTTGTACGGAAGAAAAAATGCGGCGTCATCTTGATGATCATCCTAACTTAAATAACAGTGGAGTATTCAATAATTCATTGCCATTATCTATTGCAAGTTCCACTACACCAAGAACATTTGCTGATCTTGATGCTAGATCTAGTATAGGTGTTCATAACATTCCACTAACAACTACTGCCACTACTAGCATTAGTACTACAAGTGGGAGCTTAGCATTTCACCACTCTGGTGGTAGAACTGTCAGCACTCCCGTTTCACCTAGAGCGGGAGGTGCATCAGCTAATAAACCAGTGATCTCTAGGCAGCCTCTAGCACTTATTCAAGAGACTGTTCATGCTGTAGGTGCTGGTGGTAGTTCAGAAATGCAGAGTGGTGTACAGTTCTCTTTACCATCTGGCTACCAGTAAGTATTGCATTGGCAAAGTTCACTTGTCATTTGAAGTAGTGTAAATATTTTTTGTTTATTATTTAAACATACTCTAATGATATTAAAGACAATATAAATATATAAATATATTTTAAATAAATAATAATAAACTAAAAAATATATTTTTCTTTGTTTATAGTTTATTTGAATTTTGTTTCATTATTATAAACTTCAAATTCTATTCATATAATTTTTATTTATTCAATTAAATTCCATTAAAGTCAGTTTTAATTGAATTGATGATTATTAACATTGTATCAACATAACATACTTGTATATTATCCTGTTGAACTTTTTTCAAAAGAAATATTAAGTGCACATTTTAATCTTTTTTTCTCTGAAAATATGAGAGGGAAAAAAAAGCAGTTAACCTATATCCTCACTGAAAGAAATAGTTAAAAATTTTATTTTGAATTAAAATTTTAATTTTTCAAATTTAAAATTTGCTTGCATTAAAAATAAAACATGAACTTAAACATAATTGAAAATGTGACTGTTCACTAAACTACAACATTTTGTTTAATATATATATATGTGTGTGTGGGATAATATGCAAGAATCGTAATTTTGGCATAAAATTTATTATGACTGTGTAAATATTTTTTTAATATCATTTTATGTTTTCTTAAATTGTAATCTGAACATTTTTAAAGAGCTCGAGTAGCTGCAGCTACTACTTTATCTCAAGGAAACCTCGGACATAGCCAGCCTTCCTCAGTTCATCATTCACTCCCCGTTCAGGCACAAGCCCATAGCAATACTCAGATAGTTCATCCTATTCAAGCTAACTCCCAGGTGAATATGATAATGGTACTTTATGTATTTTTTCTTAACATTTAATCTGTTAATTCATGAAACTTCATTCTGTGTTTAACTAAAGTGAAAGAGGAAGTATTGCTTTTATGTTTATACAATCTATTTAGTTATTTCAGTATTTTTGCTATTTTAAGATAATTTTATATAAAATAAAAAAATTTATTTTTATAATGTCCAGTATCAATTGCTTTCTTAAATTTAATGTAATTTTTTGAGTGTATATACTACTTTTATAATTATCTGACTTTTTAGAAAACTTTATAAGTTTTGATCAAAATACCAGTTTTATAAATATTTGAATTTTATTTGTAAATTTATAGAAGTCAAATGTACTTCCATGCTTAGTAATTTTTATAGACTTAGGTTAGTTTTTTAGCTGGGAATATCATTTTTTATCTGAATGAATTTATATAAAGTAATGAAATATTTTATGAGTTTTCCTTTTTGTATAAAATTTTAAAGTAAAATTTTGGTTAAAATTCTTTAAATTTGAGTTTAAATAAATTTTTTAAGTTTTATCTACTTAGTATTGGTTTAAATCTTGATGCAGAACTTTGCTATTCCTTGAATTAGTTGAAATCTTGAATTAGTTGTAATTCTTTGAATTAGTTGAAATCAATTTATACAATGTCGCCTTATAAAAAAGTTTGCTGCATAGATACAAATTTCTAATTCTTTTTTTTTTTTTTTTTTTTTTTTTAAATCTAATTTAATTTTAAAGTATCATCAATATTTAATTCTGTGATATATGCTTGTGCCTCTGGTTGTCCCTAAATGTAATTTATTAATATATTTGATAGTTAAGTTTTTATTTGTAAATCTATATTGAGGCAGAGAATCATTTCTAAATATTTAAATCACTAATGATATTAAAACACGAACATATGTGTCAAAATTATTGAATGATGCTCTTAATTTTATTAAAATACATGTTTATATTAAGCTGTAATTTCTGAAATAGTGATACAGTTACTATTTGATAATATATACATGTAACTATTCCTTTAAATTAAACGAGTTTTTTTTTTACCACATCCCTTGTTTTGAACAGATTTCTCTGTTTTTCATCTAAATTTATAAATATGTATCTAGGTTGAATTTTTTTAAATTTTGATTGGTGGATTTTTTAAAAATATACCCACATAAAATTTGTTTTACCCTCCCCACTCCGCAATTTTCTAAATATTGCACATTGTTTCATTGAGAGTTCCATTAATTTTGTTTTCTAATACATAATATAAGAAAGTGTCATGTAAATGAGATGTAACTTTAATTATATTTACACACAAATGTTTTACTCGAAATAAATTAAACAACGAATCATTAACTGAAATTCTTAGGTTTTGCAATCCACTCTACACTTTGTGCTTCTAGTAATATTATTGCTATTTTAAACTCTTGACACATCACTATTCAAATGTAATACATCATACTTAATATATTTTATATGTAACTTAATGGAATATGAATTTAAAATTTCAATTTGCTCCCATTCCTCTTTTAAAATAGTATTATGTATGCAACTGAGTCAGATTTTCTATATTTGATTTCAATCCTATGATATCTTGTTCAATTTGGAGTTCCCATCAGCTTATGTTTTACCATGAAGATCATCATTTTGAGTAGTTTTCAACTTGATTATATATTGAATGATTACATGTCTGGGTATTGGAAAAATTGTATAAAAATTTAGTTTAATGCTTTTCCCCATGATTATCCTCTGATTGTTTCATAACAAAATATTTTAACTGGCATTGTTGCAGTTAAAATATTTTGTTAGAAGTGCAGGATCAATCTTCGTAAAAATATCGTGTATCAAATTTTTTTTAAATAGTTTAAAAAATGAAATTTTGAAAAGTCTTCGTTATGGAAAAAATCCTGCTTCACTGTTTTATATGTTTGCCCTTAAGGTAGAATAATAAATTATAAATTGCATATTTAATGAAAGTATGTTTTACAGGCTCATGTTGCTGCTCAAATGCAGGGACATCAAATGCAGTTCCAAAGACTTAAAGTTGAAGATGCATTGTCTTATTTAGATCAAGTGAAATATAAATTTGGAAACCAGCCCCAAGTGTATAATGACTTCCTGGACATTATGAAGGAATTCAAATCTCAGAGGTAGAAAGTTAACGTTCATTGTTTGTATTAGAAAGTTAATCATATAAACATATAATATTGACACACTATAAAATTGTAATTATCATCAATAATTAAACTTTTTTACTTGAATTTTATTCTTCTAATGAATTGGTCTAATATTTAAATAATGACTTTTAAATTAGTTTATTAACAATTATGTTATTAAACATATTCTTAAATTCAGTAGGGTAATCATTTAAGTTTTCTGTAATCATAAAAATACTGGTGCATGAAAGAGTGCAAAATATTGATATTATTGAGAGTTAAATTTTAATATACAATGATTTAAAAAATCACAATAGTTAATTATGCACTTATAACATGAATAAGGTGTTTCACAATATATTAGAATTTATAATGAAATCCAAATTTTGATCTATTAAAGTGAATGATAAACATGTGTTTTAAAAACAAAGATATATACTATTATTATTAATTTATTGGTAGCAAATTTCTTCATTAGCATACTGCTGTTGAAAAAAATTGAAGTGCTTACTATGTTTCTCATGGTATTGCCTGATTAACAACCATATTTTTTTATTATTTGAATTTATAGTAATAATTCTTCCTTTTTTAGCTGAGATGGCTTTAACCTCACAACTTTAAAGAAACCTCTGAACAATTTTAGCAAACCTGTTAATTTCTTTGTTTTCTTCTAATTATATGAAATTGTCCCATTTATGATTTTACTATCCATTTTGATTCATTTTATTTTTGAAAGGAAAGAAATTATTTTGAAGTTTGTTATATTTAATTTCCAGTATTGATACTCCCGGTGTTATTCAGCGTGTTTCAAATTTGTTCAGAGGGCACCCAGAGCTCATTGTAGGATTCAACACTTTCCTGCCTCCTGGCTATCGTATTGAAGTTCAACCTAATGAACAAGTGCAGGTCAGTATACCAGGAACAAACATGGGTGCAGGTGGAGTGAGCACTGGACCCACTTCTTTAACAATACATCCTACTGGGCCTCCAAGTGCTGTTCAGCAGCCTGTTCATCCAACTCATAATTCTCAGACAAATCATGCTAGCTCGCCACATTCATCTCCAGGGAATACTGTGAGTAAGGTATAATAAAATATTTTTTCTTTACTTTTATTCTGAATTTTTCTATTTCAGAATGTTTATTAATTTGAATAAAAATCTAATGAGTTTTTAACAGTAGAAGTATGCAATGTTAATAAGAGATCAGACTTATTTTTCCCCAATTTTTTTTTAAACTTTGCCAAGCTCTCTATGATTTTGATTAAATGATATGTTAACTGCTAATTCAAAACAATTGAAATATGACATAACTTTATTATGTTAATTATGGTTAATTCATTATTATCGACTTGTGTATCGCTTGCCATGTAATATAGATTTTTAGAAGAATTGTATGGTCTTATGATCAAGCTGTAAAGTTATAAAGCTTTTTCTTTAGTTTCTTTAATGTGATTCTAAGGTATATACTGCATGCATATAAAGACTTTTAAAAAGAGACAAAACTGATTTATGTTGGACAACATTCTGTTTTTAATATGTTAATTTAAATTGAGTTGGATTCTTTTATTGTAAAATCTATTTTCATTTACTTTTAATTTAGTTTGTTTTTAGTAGTCATGATTTTTGAATAATTTCAGTTATTAAAGATTAAAGAAGGTAAATATTAAAATATCCTTAAATATTGGAGTGTAATCAATCAACATTAGTGACTTTAAGAGTCTTGTAATTTGATTTTGAAAATATTTCTTAATATTATTTCTTAAACATTATTTTCAAAATTTGTATTTGATATATATTTGTTAACCTCAAAATATTGTGTAGTCCTTTCATTCATAAACAAAATTTCCAATGTAAATGAATATCTAGTGCACATGTATAATTTTAGTGCACATAAATAATTTTTTAAAAATCTTTCAAAATTATAAATGTTGTTTTTGGTTAATCATTTTTTAATTCTTTAAAATTTCATAAAAATATTGTATGTCTATTATCGATTTTTCCCATTTTTTCTTATATTTTTTTCTTTTGTAAGAATTTTTTTCCCTTTTTTATTTTTAATTATAAATATTATAATAAGATGTATCTATTAATGATGTGTGATGCTTCTATGACTTCATGTTCCAGGAGTAAAATGTATTTGTTTTGACAATTTATATTTTGCATTTTAGTCATGTCATCCAACACCTGTTGTCAATAATCAGTCTCACACCAATTCTCAAAATCAGCATGTATTCAACCAAACCTCTCCAGCTCACACTCAGCCATCTGCCAATTCACCTGCTGGTGGACACAGTCCAAACACAAATAGTACTCCCCAAGCAAGCCAGCCTGTTGAATTTAATCATGCCATCAACTATGTGAACAAGATAAAAGTATATTACCTTTATATCAATTTTATAAATAAGGATACAGTTAAATAGTAGATCATTAAAGCTAAAATTAGACTAAAATCAAATAAATGGATTAAAAAATTAATGTAAATAGAAGGAACAATTATTTAAGTATCAAAGCAATTCCAAATATCACAAATGAACTTTCAATAGGTTTTTAGATTTTAGCAAATTTAAAGTGAATATGTCAATTGCTTAGGTACTATTTAATTTTATAAGTGTGTGTGTGTGTGTGTGCACGCTATTTTCATTATTGTCAATCTTTTACTGAAATTAATTTAAATTGGATTATTGCTTGCAATGTATGCTGTGTTTGGTATTTTTAATATATTTTGATTTATTTAAACATTTTAGAATAGATTTCAAGGGCAGCCTGATATCTATAAACAGTTTTTAGAAATTCTTCACACATATCAAAAAGAGCAGAGAAATATTAAAGATGTAAGTAAGAATATCATAAATTAATTTTTTTGTGTAACTTTTTAGTTTATTTATCATATTCAGTATAATTAAGATTTTACTTAAAATAATATTAAAAGTTGAATTGTTTTTCATATTTATATTTTTTCTATATTTAAAAAAAAAAAAAAAAAAAAAAAAAAAAAAAAA
>JAPDSC010107685.1:210547-277104 GCA_026290005.1 Latrodectus geometricus
AAAAAAAAACACTACATGAGAATTAAATATAAAACAAATTAAAAATTCAAATTATATTTTCAAATAAAGTCCATTGCATTTAAGATCATTTCACATTTTATTGCATTCTAGATATGAAATTAATTATATCATCACATGATGAGAAATGTTCTGTTTAAGCTTAAAATATGACTATGGTTATAAATATTACTTTGAGCTTCTAATATTTCTGAATTTAATTATGAAAATAAGAAAATTTTTTGATTGTTTCTATCTTTTGTATTTTGATGGAGGAGTTTTAGAGTATTTAATTTGTCTTATGATTATAGTAAAGGGTAATTTATATTTTTACTAAGAAATATTACAACTTTAAATACTTGTTACAGTAAAAAATTATTAACTTGTTTGTAATTAAATATTTATTTCAGCAAACACAGTTATCTTCCTCTAAACCGTTGACAGAAGGTGAAGTTTATGCTCAAGTTGCCAGTTTATTTAAGAATCAAGAGGATCTTCTTCAGGAGTTTGGTCAGTTTTTGCCTGATGCTAATGGTGGTGCTAATGCTTTTGTTGGACTGGTATGTTAAATTTAAATGAATAATGAGTAAAGCTTGCTATTTGAAAGAAATTGAAAAATCTAAATTATGTTGAATTGATTGAAAAATAATTTTTTTGTCTATTTTAAAAATACCTTTAATAAATGAAATCTGACAGTTTATATATCCAATAAGTATAATTATTACCTATCAACATTTTAAAATAGAAAGCTCAAACCTTTTTCCTATATCAATCCTTTTTAAATGAATATTTTTTATTTACTTCAAAATTTTTCTTCTTATTTTTATTATTTCCATTATTGATTACGTAAAACCTTGATTTCATTTTTGATTTATCGTATACTTTCATTAAACCCTTGGAATAATATGACTCTTTATTTTTATCCGTCTGAAAAACATGTACTTGACACAGTTTGTCCTAGGCAGGACCTTGTGCTATTAAACTTCACAAAATCACTTATCTAACTGAAAGACCTCAACTCTCTGAAATCATTGCTCTGAAATATCAAATTTGCAAAATTCAGTGTTTCCATCCCAAAATATCAACTTCTGTTATCCTAACATCATTAATTTATTATTTAAATGTGTTTTGACATCTAATTTAAGTAAAAAATAAATCATGTTGAAAACAATAAATTTTTTAAATGTTTTATAAAAAAAAAAATAAAAAAAAAAATCCTATTATCCAATACAGTATTTCATTGGAAAAATTTCAGAATTATTTCAAAAGTGTTTATAATTTTGAAAAGTGTTCTATAAAACCTCTTATATAAGAAAATTATTATTGAAAAAGAAAAGAATGATAAAGAAAGTAAATTCTTTATTAAAAACTGTGTAGATAAACAAAGTTTTTTTCAAAATTACTGAAGTATTTTAGACACTTACAAGAAATCAAATGGATATGTTTAAAAAAAAAATGAAGAGTAATTAGTACAATTTAAATTTTTGCTAAACTCTTAACTTCTTAAAACTCTTTCAAATGGCTGTAAAAATAAATATTATTTTATCCTTGTATCTGGAATCCTTATTTGAGAATATTGTTCAGAATCTCTCTAAAGTTTAAAGTTCTTTTATTCTTATTAAATTTTGAATGTTTGAATAAAGCATATCTTTCTGTTTGAATATTTTCTTGTATGACAATTTGATGGTTTTGAAGAACTGGTTTCATTTTTAGCCTCCTGTAAAATCTATGAACAATGAGCATAATGCAGTTATTAAAAAACCTTCTTTACCTGTAAAACCTATACCACCTTTAAACAATCAACCAAAGCCAGTTCAAGTTGTAAAACGTCCAGCTCCCCCATTGCCATCACCTCCAATGAAGGTATGTTTGTTATAACACTTATTAACTTCTGCATTATGTCATCACAATTATCAAACTAACTCTTAATGTTTTTCAGAAACCTCGAATGACAAGCCTAAAAGATGTTACTATGTCTGAAGCTGGTAAATACGGGACACTTATTGAATATGGATTTTTTGATAAGGTCAGTATGTTTTTGGTTTTTGATGTCATTAAAAATAGATTGTCTTTACTTCCTAATATAATTAACATTCCTGTTTACAAAAATGTCTCCTTTGTATAAATTATACGATATATTATGTTTTAGTCAATAAATTAAGCAAAAATTAAGCACCTGAACTTTTTAATTCTTTATCACATACACGATCACTTCTTTTAAATCCACGTAAAGTTTTTATTGAACACAAATTTTGTTTTTTAGTTTTTAAAGTTATATCTTTGCATTTAAAAACAAAAGTTTCTTTGGGCTTAAAAGAATCAGAAATCTTGAGTGTTTACAGTTCATTTGAGAGGAAAGATTATATTAAAACATATTTAATATTCTTGTTAACACCCAACATAAATTTATACCTTTTCAAAATTTAAGTGTATATCAATTTTCTTTTTCCTAAATATTGTTTCTTTGTCTTCCTATTTCTTTAAAATACTCATGTAAATTTTTAAAAATGAAATATTTTGATATATTTTTGTTTGAAAAATACATTATATTTTGATAATTTCTTTCATATAGAATTTCCTATTCATAATTAAATTATAATAGAAGAGCTAATATTTTTGTGGCTATTTTCATTTTAAAGGTAATAACATAATTTGTATGGTAATTTCCTTTTCTCTTATGAGTTTTGTTTTGAGAATTTAAAATAAAAGAATTTTAGTGATTAAGATTCTTTAAGTGTAGTTTTTTGTTGTAAGTTGAGAGCTTATATCATTTTCCTGCCAATTTAGTTCTCCATACTGGTTAGCATTTACAAAAGCTGTTGGCAGTGAAATATGTTTGATCCATTAACTACATATAATGTCATCTTAACCTTTCATCAAAAGTGTGCTAATGAAATCATACATGTAACAGGTATTTAAACTGACCTTGTTTAAATATCAAACATTAGTTCTGTCAGATATTATAATCCTACTTGGAGTGTTTTTTATTTTTAATTACTTATTCAATTCATACAACTTTATTGAAATTGGTAATAAAGCTTTTTTTTTTATAACTATTAGAGACACCCTGAAACATAGCAATATACCTGTTGTCAAAAAAATTTTGAATAAAATTTTACTAATTTAAATTATGTTTTATAGTTTTTAAATTTTTAAGACTATGCAAATTTTACAGGATATGTTTTCAATATGTGTCTTACCAATCTATTTACAATTTTTCAATGAATTCATCTTTTTCCTGCAGTTGTACAATTATCCAAAAGTGTTTCATGTGTTAATGTAAATTTTATTATAATCTAATATAAATATTGTTGGATTTATTTATTTATTATTATTATTTTTTTTTTTTTGAATAATATTTAGGTTAGGTTTTTTCTTATTTTTATATTTCGTTAACAGTTTAGTTACAATAAATTATCTTATTTTAGGTTCGAAAAGCATTAAAAAGCCAGGAAGTTTATGATAATTTCTTAAGATGTTTAATAATTTACAACCAAGAACTAATTTCAAGAACTGATCTTGTTTTGGTGGTTACTCCATTCTTATCGTAAGTATGAATTTTGATGTGAAGCCATTTAGAAAATGTTAGTGGAATATTTCTCTTAAGTATTGTATTTTGCTCAGTTTATGCCAGAAAATGCAATAAATTTGTTTGTTTGCTATTATTACAAGCAGCACTATAATCTATTTGTGATTAATCATGATCCATAATCTGCTAAATAAGAGTGATTCAGAGAACCAAATTATTACCATTCATTATATAACATAGATTATATATTTGTTGTTATAGCTACTCTATTGTAGATTAAGCCTGATTTTTAAGTATTAACAATTTCAATTAGCTTAAATAATATTAATCATTATAATACTCCAACACAATGCTATTTTCAATTTTTGCTGCAATTTAGTAAGCTTATTTTACCTATAGGGAATGTAAGGTTATTTGCAAACAATTCTTTTCTGTGATATAATTAAATGGATTATTTGTAATATGCATAGATTTTATATAATTCTTTGCCAGAAATAATAAGAACTTTATATTAATGAAATAAAAGAAAACAAGATATTTATTTAGAAAATAATCTTTTGATCTTGTTCAATAATAAAAATATATTATTTCAATGAATAAAATTTGTTATATTTAGGGCATGTTATTTTTTCCCTTCATATTTTTTATTTTGAAAGTTGCACTTACATAATTGATTAATGCAAAACTCTTATTAATCATTATGCTTATAATATCAAGAAAAAAGTGATTTTTTGTTATAGTTAATTACGAATAAATAAGTATATGAATATGTTTCTTATATTTTGCTTCTATTTGACATATTCTTAAAGTGCTCTGCATTTTTTTTATAGGAAGTATACAGATTTATTTAAATGGTTCAAGGACTTCTTAGGCTATAAAGAGTCTAATAATGTTGAAATTGTTCCTAAAAAGGTTGAAAAAGAAGAAAGAGAAAGAGTCACAGGAGAATTTGCTACAGAAATAGGTAATACATAATTATTTAAAGTTATTGTTCTGCCAATTTTCTCTCTTGAATAATTTGGATACGCATTTATCTTTCCTTAGTCTAGAAGATATATTTATTAGCAATTTATTTAATATTAAGTTTTTTATGACATATTAAAATTTTAGGTTAATGATTTATTTTATTTTAGACTATTCTTCATGCATTAAATATGGCGCCAGTTATCGAGCAGTCCCAAGGAATTATGTACAACCTAAATGTAGTGGTAGAACAGCACTATGCCGTGAAGTGAGAATGCTTTTATTTAATTCATTTTTCAAGTTTGATTTATGAGCCAATTGATAACATTTGTTTTGAATAAGTTAGGTTGCAATTATAAGCTTTTAATACTAAATGATACTTGTCAAATTTAAACTTATTTTAATAGAGAATCTATTTTTTATTCTGAAAAATGCTTTTATGCAATCTTTGCTTTATTAAATTTTAATCTTTCAATCTAAAATTTTTCTAAATTCTTTGCATCTTAATTTGTTTTTTTGTTTTAATGGCATGTAATTTATATTCATATTCTATATTTTTTTATCTGGATAAAGAAATAATTTACAACTCTACATATATATCTTTGCCCACATCAGTGTTCAGCGAAATCTTCAAAGTCTCGGTTTGGATTATAATTGCACTCTTCCTCCATGTTTTTGAAGTTTCTCCATTTATGTTTTCTTAATTGAGAGGCATACCTTTTTATCGTTTCTTTGGAAGTTTTAATCACACTCATCATGTCTGTTAAACATTTATTCTTTCCTTGTAGATTTAGGTTTAAGTCGTTAAGTTTTGCAGTGATATCGCAGAGAAAAGCTAGTTTCATGAGCCATTTCCCATCTTCCAATTCAAATGTGATCTCCTTTTATTTGTAGAAAATTTCTTATTTCTGGTAATAGAATACGAAATCTTTTTTAAAAAAGCACCACGGCTTAGTCACCTCACGTCTGTGTGCAATAAGAGATCTCCGTACTATGATTCAGTTTCTTGCAAAAGCGCCTGAAATTGTCGTCTCTGAAGACTTCTTGAGCGAATAGAATTGACGATTTTAAAATCAATTTGCATTATATCATTAGAATTTAGTATTTTTGAACACAATACCTGTTGATGGATAATGCAATGATAGCTAGTAAAACTGGGAATTTCCTCATCATTATTGCATAAGGCAATGAATCCAGTTCGATTCCCGACCATTGCTGGAGCTCCATCTGTTATAGTAGATACCAATTTATATATTGGAAATCCTGTCTTATCAATAAAGTTTTTAAATGAATTGTAGATACCTTGTCCCCTCTCTCTCGTTTGTCCTTTCAATGGAATTATAGTTAATAATTCTTCTTTTGAAGTCATATTTACAAAAACCATTCTCACAAAAAGGCATAACTGTGCAATATCATTAATATCTGTGGATTCATCAAATTGAAGTGATAGGAACTTACAAGCTTTTAAATCGACAGTTAATAAATTTTCCAAATTATTATTCATAGCTTCAGTCTGTCGCATCACAGTGTTATGCGACAAAGAAATATTATTTATTGACGATATTATTTCAGATTTGTTTTTAAAATCGTGGAAAAGCACTTCTCCCGCTTTAATGAAAGCTTCTTTTATCAATTCTCCATCTTCGAATGTTTTTTTTCGCTTTATCAAAACTTCTGTAATTTTAAACAACGCCAATGTTACTGCTTTAGCTTTGTTGCCTGGTTTCATAAATACCGATTGCTGTAAATGTAAATTCGACTTTAATTCATGCACTTTAAACTTTTGGAAGTTCACTGCCGATTGGAAAGTCTGTAGCGTATTTTAAGTGCATGGTTTTAAAATGTCTTTCGACGTTTGCTTTTTTTGGTAATGCCACACTTGAGTTACATATGAGGCAAACACATTCCTCCTTCATCATAACAAAAAAGAAATCATCTTTCCACTGATTGTGATAAAGGTATGCTTTACTTCTCTTAGCACTGGTGCCTGTCTGAGTCATTTTGGACGGGTTGTTGAAAAACAAATTTAACAGTTTTGCAAGCAACAGTTCGAACATTCAACAGTTTTGAAACAAATTTGTATCAGTGTGGTAGGAAGCGAGTGACCTGCCACATAAGACGATTAACTTAGAAGTGAAACGAAACGGCCAGAAGAGACGGGTAGACTAGACGACTCGGCACGTCACTATGATGCACCGGCTACTGGATATAATCTAAGCATCCCACTTTGTCAAATTGTTTCGATTTAATTCCCCAGTAAAACGAAAAATTCAGTGCCTTACTTTGCACAGTTTGTTTTAGGTTTTAAAGCAAAAATTGTAGTAAATTTTAGTTTAAATAATTCATTAATTCTGACATAAGTCATAAATTAAATTGTCAATATCCAAGATCACTATCGGGATGGTCGCGCGGACTACCTAAAATGTCTTTGCGGCCGACGTCTTGGCCATCCCTGATATAACTGATATGATGCAGTTTTCAACAACATTCAGCTCAGATGAGGAAAATATGTTTGTCTCGATTAATTCATATGTTATATCAACAGTAGTTTCCAGGTATCATGCCTAAAAAATTGATTGGGTGATTTAAAGATTAGATACAGGACAAAATCGGAGACTGGCCGAATCTTTAAATGTTAGTCTTTCTCTGATTCATAAACTAACGATAATTTTTTATCCTGTGTTTGACAGCCAGTAAATTCTGTCAAAGATCGCAATTCTTTATAACACGCGTTGATAATCGATATTTATTATTGTGCTCTCAAAAGCCTAGAATTGTAAGCACAGGAAGATTATTAATATCAATCTTGCATACAAGTTCTGTGAGCAATGTGATTAATCATGCCATAAGTGGGAAGGTTTAAGGAGAGTATTCCAACGTACCCGATAAACAACAGATCGATTTAGTCATTTTTCTTGCAAATGAGTCCTGATTTATCTTCCAAAGCAATAGGCTCTTTCCAATTTTGAAAGGATCACAGTAAACATTGTACATATTGATAACATAGATACCTCAGTGTCTGTACTTAAAATGGTGTAGCTTTGGGTATTTGTACACATTTCCTACTCATTCCACGTGCTACCATGAACGCTCACACCTTTAGAAATAACATCCTTAACGTGTTTGTATGCTCTTGTGACAGGCAAAACAAGATTTCCCTTATCTAATGACACTGCACGGGGCTCATATCCTGGGTGCTTATGTTGAGTAGCTAACAATTCAGTGCATGGACATACAGCATGTTTAAAAAAACTAAAGGAAAACATACTTGTTCTAGGACTCTAGCTGTGCTTTTAATTATTTTACAAAAGTAATGACTCTTCTAAAATAATGTAACTTCCTCTTAAATTAATATACTGCAAAATGTATAGCATCACTCATTGTATGTTCTGTATTTTCTTCAGGATGGATCATATTCCATAATAAAGGTACTTTTCCTATTTCTAACTGACACATCCTGTCTGTTAATTTTATACATGTGATAGTTTAGTTGCATAATTTTTTACATGCTATTTTATATCTAACTATGTATTGTACACTTTGGGTAAGTTATCACAAAATTCTATGTTGAGTAATAACTATTTTTGTGAATTTTTTTATTAGCTTTTATTATCTGCAATAGATTTAATTGGGATAAGGCTATCAATCTGTTTAATTTGCAAAATTTAATTTTTTCCCTTCACAACTTGTTTTCAAATGTATTTCAGAATTTCTAATCCGAATAAATAAATTTTCAGTAACTATTTGGAGAAATGTTAGCGTTTTGAAATTTATTACAAGTTTTACTTTTATATTTCTTAAAATAGCATAAAAATAATAACCATTTCATAGATTTATGTGTCAAAAACTTTATAATAAGCTAGTTGATGCTTAGTTGAAATAGTCTAATTGCTAAAAGCTATTACTAGGGGTTAGACAGCTACTTGCTATTACCTTCTGAAAAGAGTTTTCACTATGAAGAGCCTGTTTCTATCGTGAATGAAAGCAGGCTTTTCATGCTAGAAGTGGCTCAATTATTGTGGGATTTTTAACTGCTGAAATCTGTTGAAATCTTAATATTTATATATGTAAACTTCCTCAAAGGCTTTTTGTTGATAATAGATATGTTACAGGAGAGAATCCAGAAAATTTCCTATCTAATTGTAGCTTCCTTGACAACTTTGTAGGAACTCCAGTTTTTAGTATTACTAAATTATTTTAGGAGTAAAGACATTGAAAAATATTGACCGGGATATTTAAAGTTACTAATCACTTTCATTAAGTTATTTTGAATGTCCTAAACATCTTATATTAAATGGTGATTTTTTTTATCCACATTTTTAGGTTTTGAATGATACATGGGTTTCTTTTCCTTCTTGGTCTGAAGATTCTACTTTTGTAAGCTCGCGCAAAACTCAGTTTGAAGAATATATATATCGATGTGAAGATGAGAGATTTGAGGTAAGTTTTGTTATAGTGGTAATATAAAATGGTAAATAAAATAGAATTGCTGATTACTAAATATTGAAGTATGAATGATGATGTTACAACTATTACTTTAAATAATTTTATGTGCTTAGTGTCATAATTGTTGTGAACTGATATAACTTTTTAATATTTTTCAATAATAATATCTATTGAAATAAACTATAAAATTTATTTCTTCAAAAATAATAACTGCATAAAAATATTATTTTAAGAAAATTATTTTCTATAAGAATTTTATGTTTTTGGAAGGATTAGTTGGAGGATTAGTGCTTTTCCAAATGTAAATGTTCATCATTTTTTTGTTGCAGTTGGATGTAGTCATTGAAACAAATTTGTCAACAATAAGATACTTGGAATCTGAACTCACCAAAATTAATAGGATGTCTGCTGATGAAAAAGCAAGATATCGTCTTGATGATACTCTTGGTGGCTGTTCTTATGTGATCCAGCAGCGAGCAATACGCAGGTAACTTGGGGGAACATATTAAACATTGTTAATGTCCTATTATTATTAATAGTATTGAAATTATGTTTCATTTTCCAATAAATGCATATTATAGTATTCCAATGAATACAAATATCACTTTACTATTTATATAATATATATTGTGAGTGTAATCTGACTAATGACTGTAATTTGACTAAATGTTAACAAGAAATGAGTGTGATAAAATTGCGCCAAATATGTGTAATTTTTTAAGATTTTCTTAAAACTTATAATTTTTTTTAATTTTTATTTAAGCTTTATCAACTCATTAAGCCTAATATGCTTTTCAAATTACAAACTTCACTTTTTCATTGAGTTTTGCTAAGATGTTTTCAAACTAATCTTTCCTTAGAATTCATTAATATTGTTTTTAGCAAGCTTAATAAAAAAACAGTTTAAGCTTGCCAATTAATAAGTTCTGCCTTCGGTTCAACAGGCATCTTGTCTCAGGTTTGTGTAATTGTGGTTTGAAATCCTCCTAAAATTGTAGGTCCATGTCTAATTAGCCCTTGTGTACAAAGAATGAGGTTGGAGTGAGAAACAAACTAAATAAAATTCTTTAGCATATAATACAGCTTGAATTCAGCTAGGAATCAATTCATAGGTGTACTAAATAATGTTTATAGGAATATTGTATTACTTTTCAACGAGATACTGTGAATTCAAATTTTTATATTTTGAATAAATTTTATACTACCGTATTTTCCTGTATATAATCCGCGGATTATGTGTTAAAAAAGTTTCGAATTTCGTTGTGCGTATTATACGCCGCCGCGGATTATCTGATAAAAAACATTCTCCATCAGAAAAGCTTACAAGAAAGTTTTTAAAGAAATACTCTTTGTGTTTCATAAAATAAATAACAAGTGGTACCAGGACACACCTGAGTTATTTAAACTATAATCGGCTTTGTGCAATTACGTTCAAAAACGAATTCAGTTCCTCTTAAAGATTTTACAGTTGTAAATTCGCTAACGTCATTTTTCAATTTGCCTTGATGTGAGTTGCTTCGTTTTGAAAATATTCAAATTTGTATATCGTCATATTGAAGCGAAAATTTTTAAGTTACACAGAAGATTTTAAACTTAAAGCTACAGCGAAAGCAAATAAGAACAATGGCGTCAAATGTGTCAATCCTTCTTTGCATGATTTTTTCTTTATTGGTGAAATAAATCAAGTTGATATAACTCATATTCAAAATTAAAGGAAAAATGGTTTAAAAAAAAATCTTAGTATATATTTATAGTATAAATTTAGAAAAAAACAATATGCTAAAAATTTCCCTCATCATCCAAAGTTAGATCATTAGCTTAGTACTAAATAGAAATAAAAGAGTAAAATAACAGAAGCACGTGTTACAAATCTTTCTTCCACTCATTTTCAATTTTTTAGCAATAGAAACTCTAATATAATAAAACAAAATTATAAACTAAATCATACGTTTATTGCAACTGCATCATACAGCGGAATGAGACAACTTTAAGCTCGTTTCACTGATAATAACACTTGTTTATTTTTGACAGCTATGTTTCTTTTTATGCAATGGACATTAAAAAGGTATCCAAACACGATCAACTTAAAGTGAACTTGTTCTTTTATATAATTTTTGGTCATTATAGGTTATGATGGAAATTTCCACCATTATGCAAAGAAGGGTTAATGTGAAGTGAAAAACAAAGGTCACGCGGTATAAAAAATTTTTTTATAAAATACGCAATTCGTAAAAAATCCATTTCTTTCATTTAAATATTAACGAAGCAAATATATATTAATTTAAGTATGTCTAACATCGTTTTAAAAGTTATTAGAAGCTAAATATCGATAAGTTTTTCAAGACTCTCTTCTCAAAATTATCGCTTTTGATCGATCTCGTGCTTTCATCTCAAGTTTATCGCACTTTGTGGTAAACTAGATCTAAACTGATATTTTTCATAATAAATGCTTTTTTTCTATACAGTTAATTAAATTTTTAATCCTACTACGTTTTTTCCCTTTTACTCGATAAACGGCCGTGCGGATAATATACAGGAAAATACGGTAATTAACTAGTTAAGATGTAATTGTTTTTCAAGTTAAGTATTTTTATGTAAAGAATGATTTCTTTATTAAGAAAATGCATCTTAAACTAGCTTTATTCGTTAAATATTCTCTAATTTTTCCTTTTTTTTACTAATATTTATGAAAATTTTAGTGTACTATCTTAATTCATATTAACTAGTAATTCTCTCCTACTATTAATATTTTGTTTAAAAGATTCTAAGTTGTTCTTATGTTACTAATTTTATATCTCACTTATTTCTATTTCATAACTAAAATCTTTTTCCATTATAGGATTTATGGTGATAAATCTGCAGATATTATTGAAGGGTTAAAAAAGAATCCATGCAATTCAGTGCCTTTGGTATTACGGCGGTAAGTCAGTAATATTTTTAAATACAATTAATCTTTATGTACATCATAGTTATCAGGATTTAAAAAGAAAAAGTTATTTAAATTCTTTATACAAGCTTATTTTCTAAAAGTTGATTTTTAACAATATGATTGTACTGTTATCAGTATATCAACTCATGAGGTTTGATAATGGCAATGAAATGTTTTACTTTCAGATTAAAAGCTAAAGATGAAGAATGGCGTAAAGCTCAGAAACTTTTTAACAAAATCTGGCGTGAACAGAATGAGAAATATTATCTTAAATCTCTTGATCATCAAGGTATAAATTTCAAACAGAATGATGTTAAGTTTCTGAGATCTAAAAGTATTCTGAATGAGATAGAAACTATTTATGAAGAAGTAAGTTTATATATATATATATATATATATATATATATATATATATATATATATGATGAAAAAAAGTGTTGGATATTTTAACTTTTATTATTTATTTGATGTGAATGGATTATTACTTTCAGAGACATGAACAAGCTGATGAAAGCATGGTAGATATTCCTTCAGGTCCTCATCTTGTTCTCACTTATAAAAATAGAGATATATTTAAAGATGCTGCTAACCTCATCATTCATCATGTAAAAAGACAGACAGGTAAGTCCTTTTAATTTAAAATTTGTTTATTAGGGATAAACTTATTGAAAAATTATTATAGATTTCCTGAAATTTTTTTCCACCCAACTTAGATTCCATATTAATCCAAATAAAAATGCATTTATGGAATGTTTATATATCATACATACCATTTTCCAGATGTGCATTTTGTAAATAGTTATGACTTACTAAGATAAGTGTGAACAAATATAAGAGTATTTTTTAATTATATATCACACACAATAAGTGAGAGAAACCACTATTTTGTCAGTCGTTTGCTACTTGGTACTTTTTATTTTCTGAAATTTGATTTTTTGTTTTATTTATAGGGATTCATAAGGAAGATAAAACTAAAATAAAACAACTTATGAGACAGTTTTTTCCTGACTTCTTCTCGGTTCCTCGGGGTGATCTTTCTGATGATGAAATGGATAAAGATGACGGTGATTATTTAAATTTTGTTAATTAATCAATAAAGTTATAAACTTAATTTCTAAATTTAAAGACCATTTTAATTTTCTTAATGAAACAAATAAAATTGGTCATAAATTATCCTTTACAGAAATGTGTATTTTAAAAAACCTAGTATAATATGTATGGAAGATTGGGCACAGAACTTTAGAAATAACATTTTGAAATGATATTTAATACTCTTATTTCAACTTCCTGCATAATTAAAAACATAATAAACAAGCTTCAATTTATATTACTTTGTTAACATCTTAATTGTAGGCATTGTTTCTGCATTTAATAATTTTCAGCGTTACTATCATACCATTAAATTTTTTTATGTGATTAAATTTTACCATAACAAAACTGGTATCATTTCATTAAATTATTTAAAAAAAATTAATAGGAAAAAAATTAGTTGAACGAATACATTTTATTTTGATAAAAATCATAAAATTTATGAATTTAATACTTAAAAATGAAAAGTATAAGTCTTTTTGCAATGTACACTGGTGTGTAAAACTTTAGCAACAATGTAAATTTTAAGTAGATAGCCATGAAATTGCGTAAAAGGAGTTCTTGCGATCAGTGCAATGAACATGTAATTCAGTAGAAAGGTCATGCATATGCAAATATCAGTAGCAAAACGTTAGATGTGACGTGAGTGTGTGCAATACATGTGCGCTCTGTGTGCACAGTTCAAGCCTACAGTAAAAGGAAGGACGGGGGAGCAATTAAACACTTTCGTTTCAAGTGCAAATGAGTGTATCCATGAAATATAGCTAGAAGAAATCACCTGGACGACTTCACGCGTGGAAGAGTGATTGGAACACGGGGGAGGAGCGTAGTGTGACTAATGTAGCTGAAGGGTTCGGAATTTTTTTAAAAAAAAAGTGTCGTTTTGCGGACTTGGAAAGCTTTCAGAACCACAGGTACATCTGTTCAAAAGGTTGGTGGTGACTGTCCTAGGAAAACAATTGTAGTGGATGACTGCTATATCGGCCTACAGGCGAAAAAAACACGAACCCAGTCAGCAAATGCTATTGCTCAGCAACAGTTTTGCAAACAAACAACCCAATTGAACAGCAAGGGTTGCAACAAGTATCGCAGTTTACTGTGGCCAGACGCCCTCTCAAAGGTATCCTATTCACCTGCAGTCCCGAATGCTGCATTTCGTTGACAGCTTATCATCAGTGGCACCATTTAGAGTGGTGCAAAGAGCACAAAAACTAAACATCTGGTCAATGGAGTTGCATCCTCTTCACAGATGAGAGTCATTTCAGTGCCACAAGCGATTCTCAACACCAATTGATTTGGAGAGAGAGATTGAGTTATGATTTCATACCAGTAATATAACAGAAAGAGATTGTTATAGTGGTCCTGGAGTTCTTGTCTGGGGGGGGGCATTATGCTGAATGGGTGGACTGAGCTCCACCTTTTCGACAGAGGTTCTGTAACCGGAGATCGCTATGGTCAGGAGGTATTCTTTCCCCATGTGTGCATGTTCGGAGGTGCCATTGGAGCTGATTTCATTTTATGGATGATAGTGCACGGTTCTGACTCGTGCTGCTTAACAGCTACTGGAAAGTGAAGACATCACCCGAATAGATTGGCAGGCATATTCCTCTGATTTAAACCCCATAGAACATGTGTGGGATGCTTTGGGGAGACGCATTGTGGCCCGATTGCATTCCCCGGGGAACACTCAGCAACTGAAACAGATGCTGATTGAGGAATGGGCACTCTTACCGCAAGAACTGCTGGACAATCTGGTGCTGAGTATAGGGAGGTGGTGCAAAGCAACCATTGCAGTAAGGGGAGGGCATATCCCATACTAAGGAACCATCTGTTTGTTATTGTTTCTCTTGGACAGATCATCTTGTGCAGGGATAAAAACATTTAAAATCTTTAATAAGCTCTGCAATGAGTTTAACTATTTCCTGAATCGTAACTCTGACCATCAATACTATAATCCATTATTTTTATATTCTTATTGGGCATAGAAGTTTGTAATGTAGTTATCCATGGAGGTTTTTTAAGCTAGTTCCTGATCATTAGTCCTAATTTGTATGAATTAGAGTAACAATTAAATTAAGTTTTTTATTATATTTGAGTATCAAGAAGATCCTAGGACTGGGTGCCGTTATATTATTGATTAATAAACCTCATTTTATGCACATCTTAATTTTTATATACTTAAATTTATTAGTTTCAATAAGATTTTAAGTATCATGATGTTATTAGTTAAATTTGTAATTACTGTTATTAAATATTGTTAATTATTTTTGACATATGATTGACTAAACAGTTTTATCAGTTTGTAATGGAAATTGCATCAGAACTGTTAATAAAATTAGATTTTGGAAACATTTTTAAACCCAACGAGATAAATAGATGTAATTTTGAAAAACTTGTGTAAAGAAAATATTAATAGCATTTCATGGTTCTTATATTTCATCATAACTCTTAGTATTTATACTGGGAATTCCTTTTAATTTAGCATTGAAAGAGATTTAAAGACTTTGTATTAATTAATTCATTTTGCACCTTAAGTTTAATAAAAATATGATTGGATTTTATTCCTCATTTATAAGTATACTTATATATTTAAGAATTAACATGTATTTTTATTTTCTAATTTTTTTGGAAATTTTACTTGCAGATATGGAAACTGAAGATGGAAATGAGAGTCCTAAAACTAGTGTGTACAAAGATCTTATGTCTTTGAGTTTGGCTTGCAGAAATAGTGCCCCTTTAAGTAAGGATGCGACCAAATCATCTTTATCACAACATGATAGAAATGCTGAGTCTTCGCGAAGCAATTCGCATAACGGTTCTCTTCCCGTAAGTTTACTTTAAACAACTTCCATTTAATCAATCACTGTCATATGTAAATTAGGAACACAAATATATATTGTTTCTCTTAAGTGCTTTGGAAGCAACAAGACTTAATAAGATTCTTAAAGTATAGTAATAACTTCTAATTATAGTTTTATGCTAATATAAAACTAATTAAAAATGTTTATTAATACTTATGACTTTATTTTTCTCAGCCCTAATTTACCTATTTATAATACATTATTATATTTTTCAAGCATGAGTTTTTATAATTTGCCTCCATTTACTTATCACTGAAAAGCAAAATGTTGCGATTGAAAGCAATATATGTGATTATGCTTAAAATAATTTTCATTGTAAAACTGAAATACATTTTTTTTCCTTGAAATTGATCCATTTATTTGAGAAGTCAAGCTAATTAAAGGTGCTTTTCCCCAATAGCAGGGTTCTGTTTATAAGATATAAGTAATGACATAGATCCAATTTTTTCAAAATAATATAAATCTTTAAGTTTAATTGTTAAATAAAAGTGTGTGCTAAAATTATTATTAAGAGAATTAGTTATTTTTCTAAACTTTGATGTAAGTACTTTACAAATACATGTTTATAAATTTTGGGATTTAATAGGAATTGTTATAAACTTATATTTGTTGATGAAAAATTAATAGTTTTATATTATTTAAATATTATCAATATCTAAAATTTAGTTTTAAAAAATCTGCTTGATTTTTTTATTTATATTGCATTATGTAGTGAATCTTATTGCACCAATTTTAATAGGATGAATCCTACACCCTCATGTTTGTAAATAATAATTGGTACATATTTTTCCGTCTGCATCACATTTTGTGTGAGCGTCTGTGGAAACTTCATGAACGTGCCCAAACACTTATATCTGAGGAATTTAAAGATCAAGAAGAAAGAAAACAATCCACTGCATTAGCACTGAGATTAAAATCAAGGAGTGAGTTATTTATTCTTTTATATAGTTGATGTTTCAACTCTTTAGAGTCTATTAGTATGTGCAAAAGAAATTGTTGAATTCTCTTTCATTTTTTTAAATCTACAAGTAGTATTAAATTTTTAAAAGCTTTTATTTATTCTTATGAAATGAATGAAAAGAAATTTGAATAAACTATCTCAAATATTTTTTTGTTCAAAATAGTACATGCTTGCATATGAAGGACAGAGATATTTCAAATAAGGGGAAAATAAATGGCTGTAACATTGAATTATTGCTATACCAAAATATACATGAGAAAATATCTCTGATTATTTTCTGACAGTTATTCGTTATATAAAAATAAGATTTAGATAAAGCTTGTATTTTTCCTACTTAGTTGAACTATTTTGTCACATAAATAAATAATTTAAAACAAAAATGTTTCTTAAAAGTTAACTGTGTATATTTTCATACTTAATATTTTTAAAAATTAATGAAAATAAACTTCTAATTTATAAAATGATTTGTGTGTTTGTACATCATATATATATATATATATATATATATATATATATATATATATATATAATATTGAAGGATTTTATGGAACTTTAAATCAATGTTAATTTATGTGACTGGCAGGTAATTTAGATGTAGAGGCTTGTTTTACTGGCTTTCTGGATATGGTTAAAAATCTCTTGGATAACAACCTAGAAAGCAACCAATATGAGGATAATTTGCGTGAGATGTTCGGTATCCAAGCATATTTGGGATTTACATTGGATAAAGTGATTCAAAATGTGGTTAGACAAGTAAGTTACACTTGATTTTCTGCTAAGTTTTATGTTTGTTTTACTACTTAAGTTCTCTCAAAATAATTTCCTTAACCTGAAACTTATTTACAGTATTAAATATTAATTTATTTAAATACTCTAAAACTAACTTTTTTGAAAATTTTTAATAAACATTTCAGTATGTATGCATTTTTATAATTTTTCTTCACAGTGTGTAGATATATTTTTTAATTACCAATATAATACTGCTCGTTGTGCAACTATTGAAACATTTATTTACCACTTAAAAAATAATTTTAATATTAAATCAGTGAAGCCTCTGCACATTTAAAAAAAAATATAAATAAAACTCAAATGCTACTCAAAAATACATTTCATACTATTTCTCATAACTTGCACTAACTTCTATAAAAAAAAAAAAAAAAAAATTTGTTTTTAGTGAAGCTGACATTTTATTTCTTTGTATTTTGAGAATGGTTTTTTCACAAACTAATTATTATTAAATTGAAGTTAATAATTATGTAGGATGAATAGATTTTCTTATTGTATATTTTAAATAAATAATAACTTTTATATTAATACCTTTTTAAAAATATTAGTTGCAGCATATTGTTGGTGATGAGTCATGCACCCAGTGGACGAACTTATTTCTAGATGAGGCAAAGAATAAAGCAACTGGTGGGCCATGTGCAACTGCATCCCAGCGTGCTGCAGCTGAACTTGCATATCAAAAGAAAGCTGAACACATGAGTGATGAAAATCTGTACAAACTGGTTATGGTGGGTTTTATTAAAATTTTGTTTACTGATTATTCTATTTGAATTATAAAATTTAAATTGTTATGTGTAGGAAGAATGCTTACAAATGTTGAAATTTCAATGAATATAAAATAAAAATTAAGAAAGAAAAATATATTGTAAAAGTAAAATATTTGTGAATTAATTTTTTGTACATTGAATATTGTTTACATTTGGAGCATTTATTTGTTATTATTACTATTATTTTTATCTGTTAGTAATGAACAAAAAGGAAAACTTCAAAAGCTTGGAAGTTAATGCTTTATTAAATTATCAATCAAATAATTTAAGAAATCAAAGAGAATTGATATCTTACAATTGTCTGAATTTCTTTTTATGTGATTGTCTAAATTTCATCAATAATGTTAATATAGTTTAAAATGCCATTATTAAAATGTGTTTTATTAATGATTTGCAATAAGAATTGATGTTATTTGAAATGAAACTTAATAAGCTTGAAAACGTGCTTACATATTATCCTATCAACTTTTTTCCCCATAAAAATGCTTCATTGAATTTTCTAAAATTTAATTGTTATTCTCATGATATGTAGGAAAAGCAGAATAGTCCACTAATATCTTTTCTGTAACAACTAGATAAAAATTTTGTTTGTAATAATTCAACTTGGCACCTTTTAAATGAAACCACTTAACAACATATTTTTTAAAAACAATATTGCAGTAATTAATGAAAAGAATTTTGAATGTAAATAATTTTAATTTAATTTTAACAAAAAATAAATTATTGTATGAATAATAAAAGATTATTGTTCAGAAACCTTTAAAATCATTTAGAAAGACAATACCTACAATTATAGATATTATTTCACAATAATTACCAAAATTAAATTTATATATTTGAAGAAAATTACCTATATTTAATTATACCTTGTCATCATTAATTTTGCAGTAAAAAAAAAAATTCGTAATAAAGATGAATTAATTGAAATTTATGTGTTTTGTTGATACTTAATTTTCTTCCTGGAATGTTTAAATTAAATATATTTATTTATTAGAAAAATGTTAATTTTACAGTATAAAGAAGAAGGCAAACTTACCATTGAACTACTTGATACTGATTCAGATGCATCTGAAGAACACAATGGAGCATCAAATAAGTGGATTACATTTGTAAGAAAATTCTGTGAGGAATCAATGGTGAATTCAGTAAAAGATCATATTAAAAGAAATCCACCTTTCCTCTTCAGGTAAAAAATTAATGATTTTTATTAGAAGTATTTGTAGTTTTCCCTCTCCTTTTGTATTTTTTTCAAAGTAGTTTGTATGTGTGCGATGGTTGTCATTTAAAAATTATTTTCTTATAATTAATTCTATTAACATATAAAAACTAATTTGCTTTATTTGACCCTAGAACATACAGGATTTTGTTTTCTGTTAAACATCCACAGTGTTGCTTTAAAACTGTGATATGAAATATTTTAAATAATTGTAATAAATAAATGCAAGAGTACTGTTCTGTATGATTTAATTTTAAGACTTTAATATTTTGTGTAATTTTCATTTATGATCCTTATATATAAAAAAACTATTAAAACAAATTATTTAATCTTATAAAATGAAGTAGAATAATAAGCATAACTGTTATTAGCAAAATCGTTCATTTTTTTGTGAGAATAAAGCTTTTTAATCATTATTTATCGTTTTTATGCATGCCTTGTATATACCTCATTTGCAATGGATGTGGGGATATTCAAATAGAAAAAGATAGCTTATCTCATTCCAATTTATTCTCAAAAAGCTCATCAAATCGGTTTAAGTAAATTGGTAAGTTCGCCAGGGCTTAGATCTTTTCTAAAAGCTATTATTTCAGGTGTCTGCTCTGTATAAGATTCAAAAATTGAATGAACTTTTTAAATGAGAGTAAATAGCTATGTAACGAAACACATAAATTTTAGTATTATCCATTACTGCTTTGAGCTGAAGAACACTATTCAAGATCAAATAAATGTGTGGCAGTACTTTTTGAAGTCTATTTTACTAATGATGTTTATAATTCTTTTTTTACTTATTCTCTTTTAATAAATAACACCTATTTATAATGATAAATTCTCTTGGTGTCGGCATACATTCTAGGTATATTTAGTTGCAAAAGCTCTCCTAATTAACTTAAAACCATAAAACATATTAAACAGGCTTTGGTGTTCAATTGACACTGGCGGACGTTATAGTATTAAACATCAGGTAGCTCATGTATGTAATACAATATATCGTTTTTTTACTTGTTTTTTCTTTAATGCATTATAACCAATGTCTTTGATCTTTTCTTTTGTAATGAGCACCATTTTTAATATCTTTCCATAGGATTATAACCTCATACATGAGTCGCAAGAAACAACAAGCTGAAGCTGGTAATCAAGAACATGAGAACGAATTGCGATCCATTCAAGAAGAAATAGATGAAAGTAAAATTGATCTAAGTCGATTAGAGGATGGTGGAGCTGGAGAGGCTGTGAAAGGACTCGTAGGATTGAATGCCAAGGCTAAATTTCTTGAAAGAACAAGGTTGAATAAAATAAATGAAAACTCAGATCCTACACAGGGATCAGTTTGCCGATTTAATGTGAATTCTTTTAAAATGTTATGGGTTGTTGATTGTGATGATAACAACATATGTCAACCACATTGTCTTGCTAAAGCTAAAAAGGTAATTTTCATATTATTCTTTTATAATCTAAAATATTAAGTTAATGAGATTAAGCTTTCTGTTTGTTTTTAAAAAGGCTTTAAAATTTAATAACAATTGATTATTCATGATGATGTTTATAAAAAAAACCCCCGCCTATTTTAAAAATGAAATTAATTTAGAAATTAAATTAATTTTAGAAGTGCAGTTGCAGTTTTTCAAAGAGTTAAATATATTGAATGATAATTTGATATTTATCAGAGTCCAGATTCATATATGCCTACTTGTTTACTCATTTTTAGTTAGTATCAGATTTATATAGTTTAAAACATAGTGTAATTTATTTTATTTTTATTAAATAATGTCTATTCATGTTGTTATTAAGCTTAAAATGGTTTTAGATTTTTAAATTTTTAAAATAGCCTCTTTCTTTCTCCTCCCCTCCCCTCAAACTATAAGTTTGTTCTTCAAAATGTTTTTGTTGAATTAATAATGCATTATTTGAGATTTTTGTAAATAGGCTATTTGAATTTACTACAAAATTAAATCAAAGGGGCATGAAAATTATGCAGTAGATAAAACCACATAATTTATACCCCTTTATTATTATATTGTAGTAAATTTTCTTTTATTATAATTAACATTAGTTAGTATATTGTAAATGTTATTTGATTATTCATTTAATTTTTTACAGTCTCACAAGAAAGTGTCTGAAAAATTAAATCAACGTTTCCGCAACTGGCATAAAGTGTGGTTGAAAGAAAATGTCAAAGATGAGCAAGAGAAACAATGTAGGAACTGGCTTTTGGGACAAGTAGAGGATAGCATACCTACCACCTGCGTTCGTATAGACAATCCCACAAAACCACCATATACTTGTTATAATAAGTACAAACCTCAAATGAAAGATAAAACTTGAAAGTTTCACAACCAGAATTTTTTTACTACAGTCTATATATATATATATGACAGCCATTTGAAAGTCTACTCTTGCTTATTGAAAACACAATCATACACATGGGGTGCCCTTATTTGTCTCATGAATCATTTTATTTATCAAGAAGCATACAGCATCTCAGTTTCTTCCATATCATTTCTCTGCAGATTTTAAACAAAAAAAAAACTTTCGTTCTAATACTCATTGTTCATTTCATTGTGTATATTCCATTCTCAGATGAACTGTTTTCTTGAACTATCGAGCCGCTCCGCTGCAAAAGCACAAATAAAGATATTATATTCAGTGGACCAGATAGTGGTGAAAGCCAGAGACTGAAACAGCTGCCAAAATAATGTGCTGGTTTTATTCAACACAAAACATTTATTTTTTATCCATAATCAAATACTTGTGTTTATAGTTGACACATGTAAGAGTGTAATTATTTCACCTCGTTTATTTCCCTTTACATTAAGCAACATCTGATTGTAAAAGTTACTTCATTGTACAAAACACTGGCTGAAAAATTGTGAAATATTTTATATTATGCGGTATTTTTGTACCTTGAAATAGTAAAGTGGAAAAAAATGTTTTCATAGTTTAAGAAAATATTAATATTGTAAATGCTGTTGCAAATATTTCTTTTGTGGCAGGTCCTAAAATTTTATAAAATTGGGTAAATTGGTTACTCATACAGAATGTATTGTAAAATAAGAACTGAAGTTTTATGACCTGTCAACTGATGTAGATTCAAATATGATCCATGAAAATTTTTTTAATATTATTCTTTCTTGTTCTTGTACAGTTATTATTTTGAAAAAAAATCTGTCTATGTGTTTGTATGTTTTGCAATATTGTTGAAATAAAAATATTAATGGATTTTTCAGTAATATAATTTTGTTATCTTAATGACATACTTTTTTTTTATTAGCCCTTCAAGAACGAAACGTTATTCAAAGTTGGTTAGTAAAAAGCACTAGTATAGAGTATAATATAATCCTTTTGCCATATTTTGGAATTTTTTGGTGATGAAAAAATTAATCAAGATTGATGCGTGAATAAAATTGTGAAATATTAGAATTTTTTAATAAGAAAGCTAGATGAAATTAAAACACTCTGATATAATCTCATTCATTTATTATTATTTTTTACAAATGACAATTTTAATCGAAAATTTTTAGAAAATTCACTTGAATTAGCCTTACAAAAATTCTGAAAATCTGTGTGTGAAAATCAAATAGGAAAACTTTTTTTCCCAAAAATTTTAGATTTTAATTAATATAAGTATTTTAAGTAACTCAAAAATCTATTAATAAGAACTATGCTCTTTTTTAGCAGAAATCCATTCAACACTTTTTATCATTGGCAACACTAATGTACCACACATTGACTTCATCATGGAGAAGGTACTGTAAAAGTTTTGTGATGATTCAACAAAAATCTCACAAGGTTGTATGTTTAGATATGTCCTAGCTTGTATTCTTCCAACAATATCTCTCTGGACTCAATTGCTCATTAACAGTGAAGGTTTGCAGAATACTGCATCATGGTCGCATAGTGAGATAAAGGCTGTTTTGAAGTATAACTTTATGCATTTTTTAAGTATTCATACAACTATTCAAGTGGTATAATAGACCTGCCAACTTTTACACACTGCATAAATTTTATGCAAGATTGCTAGGTTTTACTCTTTTACTGATAGAGTGGAATATTTTACGTTTTTTTTTTTTTTTTTCTGGGTTGGAAAAATTTTTTTTTACTTTTATTACATAGTGGTGGTTTTTTCTGGTCATAGTTAAGATCGAAACTTACCCCTTTTAACCCACTTGTAGGAGAGAAATAACTTTCCAGTCTCTCTAGTCTTGGAGGCTCTAAGTGGTTAGAGAATGCATATTCCAGCCTCTTTTCCTATAAGGGAAAGGCTCAAGCTTGAGAAACCATAGATGGGGACATATAAAATGATAGAGGCAAACTGAAAATTTACCAAAGATAAAAACTGAAAATGAAAGCATTGATTCTCTGTGGTTTCAAATTAATTGAAAATAAGAGTAGATAGAAGTGACAAATATGATAGAATATCTAAATTCATGTTATCTTTATAAGGAATACCCCATAGCAATGCAGAGTATGAAAGAATTTGTAGTTTAGTAAAAAAGAATAAAATGAATTTAGAAACATTATCTAATAATAATTTAGAAATTGGGCTTATTGTGAAATCTGAGTGATGGATTTGTTATGAATAAGAGTTTATTTAAAAAAAAAAATGACTGTTATAGCATTGAACTCTTCTAGTGTATAAAATATTTAAAAAAATGTTTATAATTTTTTTAAAATTGTATAATGTAGAATTTTAATTAATTGTTAATGAGTTTCTAATTATTAACTTAATTTGATTTAAAATCTATTGTGAATGTGCAATATAATTCTATCCAGATAACTTATTTTTATGATAAAACAAATGAAAATATATTTCAACAGATTGTAAATTAGTTATGTCGTGATGTGCAAAATATTTATTTTTAATATTCAGAAAGCACAAATGGTAGTATATTATGAATGCATTCTAGATTCTATGAATTTAAAACAACTGAAGGTATAAAATTTTTATACCTCAGCAACTGATACTACCTATATGAAATGTTCAACTCATTGATATATGTACATACTCATTCATATACATATGACAACATTGAAGTACATGGTACATTGAATAATTTCAAAGTTAGATCCACCTTAATAGCTCAAGATACGTTTTTTAGCAATTGATTTTGTAGACTTAAGTATGTATGATACTCTGAAATAATGAAGCTTGCTATTGGCTTTACTGTCCGCGTTCCTGATATAATTCTTATGAATGGATAGTATATGAAATGTTAACATTGTGATTCATTAAAATAACACATTAGAATACATATTCCAAACATGACTTCTTCTTAACACATCTTAATACAATTTTAAAGACTATGATTTGTGTTCAAATTGTGATGACTTTAAACGCAATTGTGATACTCAGCTTAGTAATTTTTTAAGGGTTCAAAGAGAATTGCAGAAACAAACACGCACAAAAATGAGAATTAGAACATTTTTATTTTGACAGTGACGTTTTTATTTAAATGGCACTGTCAAAATAAAAATACTCTAATTCTGATTTTTGTAATTCTTATATATTTCAATAAGAATTATAAAGTAATTCTTATTGAAATTTGTATACGTTCAAGCTATGAAAATGCTGGAAAATTTAAACAAGATTTCATATCTTTGTTAGAAGCTATTAATTTCAAACTGTCACAAGATTTCAAATCATGTTAAAATGTTCCCATCAAATGCTTTCTTGAATGAAATAAATCTGCACGATATTTCTATATGCTTAACAAAAATCTCCTTTTTTTTAAAAAAAAAAAAAAAGAGAGAGAAGAGAAATAAAGCTTTTAGTGTCATTTGTTGCGAAAACTTCAGAAAACATTTTTTTAAAAGGTTTTACAGTCTACTGGAAATGATCTGAAGTAGTTTCACCTTCTCTTCATATTAAAACTTTGTTTGTAGGCCAGCAGAAGTAAACGTTTTTCATTAATGAAAATCATTTTGCAGTGTTTAACAGTCAATTAATATTTTTGGCCTATGATAATCATTTTTTCACCATTTTCTGAGTTTGAAATTGTTTTGACCTTGTTCTTGTCATACAACCAATTTCATAAACATTTTTCTTACAGTGGTGATATTCACTTTAACATCATAATCCCAATAAAAAACTTTGTAAGCTTACTTATATTTCTTAGATTTATTTTGCAATTTCATATCAGAAAATTAGTGGAGTAAATAATTTCTTATTAGAAATTATTTACTCCACTAACTAGAAACACAGTTAGTGGAGTAACATTTTCTTTTATATTTTTTTCTCACATAACCCTCTTTTTATTTTAGAGAAGATGATCTGGAATCTTGATTAGTTCTTGAAATTTTTTAAACAATTGATTTACTGGTAATAATTAATATGGCAAAAGTGCTCTTTAAGAGAGAGTATTTTAGAGCACTTCCTCAAAGTTATATCTGTCTTCGAACTAGCAAAATTAAACACATAATACAAAATTAAAGCTGCCAGTTTCCACACTGAAAGCAGGGTGGGCAAGCCGGGCCCCTGCCCGGGGCGGCAAATTGGCCCTAAAATTAAATTTCTCAAACTTTTAAACATTTTCTCTTTCTAAAATAATTGAGTTTTGACCCATGATGTACTAAACTGTTTTGTTTAAAATGAATAATATTTTTATGCATTAAGATATTTGGAATCAAACCCCTAACACCTTGTATATATACAAGGTGTTTTTTAAACATACAGCAAAGATTTGTTTCGAAGATACAGAGTGAACAAAATTTTTGACAATATAACAACATTTTATTACCAAAAATTACAGGTAAAGTTTTTTAATCTACAAGAACTGTTGAAAATAATGATCTCCAGCTAGAATAAGAATGCAACAAATTTAATGATTTCAAAAATTATAAAAATGGATTTGACGAAAACTATGTTCGCCCTGTATCTTCGAAACAAAGCGGGTTTACAAAAGTTATCAAATTACAAAATATTCTTAGAATAGTCCAGGGAACAAACCCTTGAATTTTTGGCGTATGTTTAATAAACACCCTGTATATATTAATAATGTATGAACTTTTAACTATTTGAAATGTCAAAATATTTCAAATGCAAGAAAACTCACAAGCATAAGAAATTCCCGCTTAAAAATAGCTTAAAACTTAAAGAAATAATTTTTTATTATAATTTAATCAAAGGGACACAGTAATAGAATTTTTAACCATGTGTCTTAATTTGTCGAAACATGTATGAAAACGCGGGCGGGCTCGAAAAATCAGTCCTGACAAGTTTTACACCGTGACTATAAAATGAAAAAGGATAGTCCCATTGTTTTATTTATGAAATAATTGCCTTGCAGATTGGTTGCTAGTAAAATAGAGTGCGTTATATTTTACAATTAATTACTATTTACCGGGCTTTTTTAAACTTGTGTTGTGACGTTATGTTATAAAAGTAAGGTAAGAAGAATAATTAAAAAATATTCAGTCTTTATCAAGAAATATTTAAATAGCTTCTACAGGTTGTTTCTTTTTAAACGATATTTTTTTTTGTTTTTTATGTTTGTCCGGCGATTACTTCGGCATATCTCAACCGATTTAATTTTTTTTTTTGTTTGATAGGGTATGATACCAGATTGGTAAGTAAAAAGGTGGTTTAAAATGTCATCCCCTAATTTTGGGGGAAACATTTAGGGGTTGATAAAAAATAAAGGTTTCCGAAAATAATAAAAATATGATATGAATAAAGCCACTGGAAATCCAAATAAAATGCCTTTGGTGCTATTATTATAGGGTGGAAAAAAATATTTTTTCTTATTATTTCTGATTAAATAGGGTTTCCTTTACTTATTTTAAAAATATATGGATTTACTTTACATTACATTACTGCAGTAAAGTTGGTTATAAATAATTTTAAACTTTTTTTTTTTATCTCAGTTTTGTTTCTTATTTTAAATGTTTATTAAAATAGTTTTTTATAGTTTTTTTGAAAATCATCCGATAGAGAATAGGTACTTTAATCCATTGGTATAAACCACGGTCTCTATAAAATTGTTTGCAGAATTTAATATTTTATATTATGCTCAAAGAATAAAATATAATTTGCTTTTTAATTTAAATTTAAATAAGTTTGATAAATTTGTTGGCTTTGTTTAGGGTAGAGTGATAAAGAATAGTTTGTAACCTATGGCTGACATGTAGGTTTTATTCAAACTTAATTATAAAGTGCTTTTTTACATTTTACCTTAAAAAATGTCACCAGAAAAATACTCGCAAACGCCACTGTTTCGTTTAAATAAAACACAATGATTTTTTTTAAACATTTTCTTAATTTTATTTGTGTTTGTTTTTAGAATGGCTGATGGACGTAAAAAATTATCAGGTGCTCAGTATAAAAGAAAAAGAGAGAAAAGGAATAAAAAGAAATAGATAAAAAAAAAAAAAAAAAGAATAAAAAGAAAAAGACCGACTGGATATGAACTTTCTGCTCTAATACTTAAAAGACTTGAAACATTGGGATTGAATTTGCAGGATATGAGGGGAGAAGCTTACGATAATGGGGCCAACATAAGAGGCAGTAAATCGGGAGTACAATCAAGAATAAATGCGTCAAATCCAAGAGCATTTTACCTTCCATGTAACAGCCACTCATTAAACTTGGTAGTTAATGACGTGGCAAAAGATTCCTTTGAAGCCGCCAATTTTTTTAATATAGTCCAAAAAATATATGTTTTTTTCCTCATCAACTTTTCGATGAACCATATTATTAAAATATGTTTCCGGACTTACTTTGAAACCTCTAAGTGATACTCGTTGGAAAAGCCGAATAGATGCATTAAAACCACTAAGGTATCAATTAGGAGGGATATACAATGCTTTACTTGCTGTTTGTAATAACTCGGAGGTTGACAACTCTATAACAGTTGAGGATTCTGGACTATTAAGTTGCGTTAAGCAATTTAAATTCTTATGCTGCATTGTAATTTGGTACAAAATCTTAAATTGTATCAATCCTATAAGTAAGCTCTTGCAGACAAAAGACTATGATTTACCATCTGCTATGGAGCTATTGAAAAATTGTAAAGATTTTTTTCAAGGATCTTAGATCGGACAGAGCCTTTAATGAAATGCTTTGCGATACTCGAGAACTCGCAGACGAAATTAACATACCAGCTAATTTTGAGCTCACCCAGCCACGTCATAGAGTTCGAAGAAGGAATGTTAATTTCGACAATTAGGCAAAAGATGATTCAATAGAAGATCCTGCTTTGAAATATAAGGCAGAATTTTATTTTTTTACATTAGATAAAGCTATCAATGCACTCGAATCCAGGTTTGATTTGATCAGTACCCACAGCAACTATTTCCAATTTTTATACAATATTTCTGATTTAAAAGATATTCCTCAAAACGACATTATAAACTATTGTAAAGATTTAGAAACAGTGTTGACTGATGGGAATTTATCCGATATAAACGCGTTTGATTTGGCAGACGAGATAGTAGCTGTTTTGGCTTTGCTAAACAAAAAAGAAAGTCCAGTTGAGATTTTAAAATTCATATCGAACCTGGATTTTGCTCCCAATCTTGGTATAGTTTTAAGAATATTGCTGACTCTCCCAATAAGTGTGGCAAGTGGAGAAAGGAGTTTCTCCAAATTAAAATTAATTAAAACGTTTTTTACGCTCCACAACTACCGAGGATAGACTAAACGGCTTAACAATAGCCGTCGATTATGACCTTGCTGGAAAAATTAATGTTAAATTATAAAACAATTTTCAGAATTAAAAGTGAGAAAAAAACACTTTTAATTTCAACTCTCGGATTAAATGTATTTTTAATGTGTAATAAAGTTTTAATATTTAGTGGTTTTATAATTTGTTTTACTTTTTTTTTTTTAAATATCTGTTCTGTATTTTACAATTATGCACCAGAAATTACTCTTTCCTTTTTTTCTGCGCAACCCTAATTTTAATTTAGTGCCAAAAACATAAATAAATTAGTATTTTTTTGCTAATCAAAACTTCAACCTTGCTGATGATTGCAATTTTTTTACTCGTTTTATTTTACCATTAATCGTGGAAAGGGTTTAGGTTATCTCTTTTAATTTTTGTTATAAAGGGGCGGCATTTTACCTCTTTGCCCGGGGCGGCGAAGCTGCTAGCGCCGGCCCTGCTGAAAGGCCCACAAATGAAATATGACTAATGAATAAATTATAACGACCAAGCCATATCCTACTATTTCTTTGTAGATGTAACTAGTTTGTGGCAGTTCAGAACAATGTTGGTAATCAATTAAAAAAAAAAAAAAAAGAACACATATTTACCCCAATTAATTTGAACAGTATAGTATAGGCTATGGTTGTAAAAATGAAAGGTTAAATATCCTTAATATTTTTTCTTTCTAATGTAATAAAAATCCAGGTTACCAGAAAAAGGATAAAATCTGAAAAAGTTCACCAAATTAAAAAATATATCAAAAAAGTTATAGGGTATGTGGGTCCAATAAAATTTCAGTACCAAAAATAAGTATTTCGAAATAAAATTTATTACAGTGATGCACAATGTTATTGAAAATGCAATCTGCTGTTAAATTGGAAAGTAATAAATTTGTTAATAACGTTGAAAATACAAACCTATTGGCATCCGTATAGTTCAATACCATCAGTATTGGGTATAAGTCAACATTTGCAAGATGATTTTGTAACATTGGTTCTATACTAGCAAACAACATCAAGAACTAATTCTTTAAAATCAGAAAGTTGTTTTGGCCCTGATGTCTGCTGAAAAGTAGTGACAAAGATCTGACTCATTCCTTTTTCCAAGGTACCATGTAACAATGCGATGTCACATTCGCAAATGCTGAATGTTTGCATTGACTCTCATTTTGGCGGCCATTAAAGTGAAATAGCACAATATTTGAAGTTTCTACGATTCCTCAAACTATTGGATGAGTATACATTTCTGTGTTGGTGAATATTGTTATAGTTATAAATTTTTAATCTGAAATGATTTACTTATTGTGTTTTAAATTTACTTAACTGCTTGTAAGGGAAGATTTCTACAATATGTATTGCATTTATTATGTTGAAGATAGGAGGGTTAGATATTTTGTTCTTTTCTGAAATTTTTTATTCATTACATAGAGTGTTCTAATTCTGTATAATTATTATTTATTATATTCAAATTTTGTAAAATCAAACATTGTAAAAAATTAAAGAATACATTTTTTTATTATTTTTTTTTATTTTTGCAATATTTTGTTCTTCCGAAATGTTCTGTTCATTTCATTTTAGATCAAGAAAATTCAGTGTGTTGGGTTAAAATTTTCACTCATCATCGCTGGTATATTTTCTCATTACTTTTCAAATGTTGTTGGTTATGTAGTTAGTTAATACAATCAGAAAATTAAAACCATTCAATCTCTGTGAATTTATTAGCTACAACTGAGATATGAAAATGATTATAATTATTAAGTTTATTTTAAAGCAATTTTATTATAAATTGTAATTTATAAATTAAATGTTATAGCTTTTGTCTGTAAATAATTTACATGTCAACGTATGTAAACTTGAATATACTACGAATAATTTCAAATTAATTTTATATCTTCTAGTTATTTATGATTATAAAAATATTACTTAAGAATTTCACTGATTACTTTTGATTTTAGAATATGCAATAAAAAAGTATAAGCATTTCGAAAGTTCATTATCATTTATCATTACGGTTTCATTTATCTATAATATTTAGAAACTTAGGTTTTTCATGCATAATTAGTTGGTTCTAGGGATTAAATTTGCTTTAAAAACTTAAATATGAAGTTAAAATTGGCTGAATTTTATTTTAAGTTTTGAAAACTATTGAAATTGAGTTTATCATTGAAACGAACTATGAAAATAAATTTGCGAAATATTTTGAATGATTGTTTCATTTTTTTTTCCCCAAATTTAAAAATAAACTTCATTTTTATTAAAGAAATCTATTGGGTTTGCAAAAAGTGATTTCGGTATTCTCCAGTAAATTGTGCTGTATTAATTTCGTTTTTTTTTTTTTTTTTTTTTTTTTTTTTTGTCAATATTAGAATTTTTTTATTACAAGATTTGGCAGTCGATACCTTTAGATTGCTATGGAAGCAAATTCAGTGTAATTTTATTTACAACTGTTAGCTTAGGTCAATTTTAACATTAAGTGTAAAAAAATGTTTTTGATATATTTTTATTTTCATGAAGGCAAGAAACCGGCTTACAGATATGTGAAGGTCATGGTGTTGTTTGTTTAACAAAATGTACATATCAGAATGTCTTTAAAAAATTTCGTTCTGGAGATTTTTTACTGAAAGATGACCAACGTTCTCGTCGATCTTGTTAAGTTGGTGTTGACAAAATTAAAGACATAATTAAATTGAATTATCATGTAACTGTACGAGAGCTTGCAAGTCAGTTAAATGTATCATACATAGCAATTGAAAATCATATAGGACATCTTTGGCTTGTTAAAAAGCTCGATTCATTGGAAGAAATTCACCTATCAAAATGAATCAATATTTGTGATACGCAGGTCAAACATAATGCATCGATCCTTTTAAGAAACAAATTAATCTTTGGTGAAATAAAGAAATGGATCTTATATAATAATAATGTTAATCGAAAAAGATTATAGTTCAAGCATGATGAATCAGCAGCACCAACCATATCAAAAGTGGAGTTGCATCATAAAAAAATGATCATGCTGTCAATTTAGTGATATTACAAAGGTTTTGTGTATTTTGAGCCGCTTTCAAACAATCAACTCAGATGTTTACTGCCGACAACTTGTGAAATTGGAAGAAGCAATCAAAGAGAAAAATCCAGAATAAGCAAATCGCAAAGGAATCTGTAATACAAGGTTTCATGCATCTTTAGCAACACATACAAAACTATTGGAGCTTGGTTGAGAAGTGATGTCACATCTCCCATACAGTCCGACCATCGGATTATCATATCGACCGCACCATCGGATTATCATTTATTTCGATGTTTACAAAACTTCTTAAATGATAAATATTTTAATAACGATGACATCAAATCGATGATGAAATTTGGTGTCAAATCGCACTTGGTTGAATTTTTTGCAGTTAAGGAGCAGAAAACTATATTTTGTTCGTAAATGTATGTAAAATTAGTTTTAATATATACTAAAAAACAAAATTTATTGAGAATAAAAATGTATTCCAATATTTGATATAAGTAATATTGTTAAAATTTGGTAAAGATTTTGATAAAAAAAAAAAGTATAATTATTAAATATATTACTTATCAGCTTTATACTTTATCTTGTATAATAATTGGAAAAAAGGAAATAAATCTTATTTTAAAATCTTTTTTATTGGGTCATTTTTATTCTATTTGTAAAACCAGTCTTAATTTGTACTGAAAAATAATAATTTTGGAACACTGTCAGATTAAAATATAAGATATCCCCCATTTAATTAAGTTTATTTTTAAATGATAGTTAAAAGTATACATATTGTACCTTGAATAATATTTTGAAACATATATGGATCTTTAAAAATATTAATGTAAATAGTTCTATTTTTTTATACTGGTGAAAAGTTTGATTTTAATTGAATGTTTTTGAATCTGGTATCAAAACAATTTGATACTCATGATTGAATTTCACATTTTAAATGACAGATATATAGATATGTATTAAGTAAAATTACCTGTTCATGATCATTCATTTGAGACTTATTTAACAATTTTCTAGTTATTTAAATTTTATTCTAGATTTATATTAACAGTTTTTAATTTTAAATTTATTTTAATACATATATACATTTTGGTAATGTGTTTTATATAATTTAATATTTAACTTCAATACCTTCACACTGCGGTATTTATGGAAATGAGATAGCTGATGTGCTTGCAAAAAAGGGGGAAACGGGTTTTCCTAAAACCAAAAATAAGTACAAGCCTCCATTCCATAAAGCTTCTGACATCGCTATTATATCAAAAGACTTTTATAAATTTTCCTACTCAGGCTTGTGAGGACAAGCCTTGGAGTGTTCTCTCAACAAACCCAACTTTTGTTTCTGAACATCCTCGAACAGTTGCGGTTACATCTTTTAGACTATTGGCCAGACATGATTGTATATAAAATCATTTATTTCGCATTTGGCTATGTGATTCGCCGTTGTGTGTTTTATGTAATTGTGGAGGGCCAATGATGGTGGAACATTTAGACGAGTATAAAGCACTGACAAATGTTTCTTGTTGATTTCAGTGCCATTGGCAAGCAAGGAGTTTAATGACCTAACGGCCAATGTAACTGTCGTTTGACAAATAAATATTTTAACTTCAATTAATTTCATTGTTAAATTTATTTATTTGTTGTAATGTTATGTGGTGAATGAAAAGATATTTCATTGTGTACGAAAATCAGTTTATAAACAATTTTAGCCTCCTAATTATTTTTGTCGATAAGGTGAACTCTGTGTATTCAAATGCAATATACAAAAAAGTACTTGTAAAATATTGATTTGTAAAATGGGATGAAAATTTCAGTAAAAATGTTATGCTACAAGAATTATTACCACTTTAGGAATATCATTACAAAATCTTTTAGATTACATAAAATTATATTGTTGATGGAACAATATCTGTTGTGTATTATACAAATCATTGCTGTCGAATTATTTAAATATGAATATTTATAAAGTAAACTGAATTCTCCTTTGTAGGTTCATTTACTGGAATCGAAACTTGGGCTGATGAGCATGATATCAGGTATTAGAATTACTTTTACTTTTACAATTATCATTATTTAAAATATATTAGCTTCCATTATTCCTACTGTATTAAATAATTTTTCAAAAATATAATCGTAGAAAATATGTTTTCATACAATGAAATAATTTTAATAAAACTGCTTAATTTATATTTCTATGTTATGTTTATCTTTTATTCATCAACAAAATACTCTTTGCTATTGAACTCATAACACAGTTTTTCTTTTTGTGTAATATAAATATTTTTACTAATTTATGGCACTTTCACTTTTTATAAATCTGTTGACTGTAAACATAATATTAAATCAAGGTTCATACAACTCCTGGAATTCGAAAAATTGTAATTACAGTCCTTGAAACTCGTGCAATTTTCTACTTGACTTTCTTTGAAAATCGTTAATTACTCGTGAAATTTTTACTTACCTTGATACATCTATTTTTATTTTATTTTATTTTATTTTATTTTATTTATTTATTTTTATTTTTTATTTTTTTTGTTAGAAAATATCATAAATATTTGCTTTAAAATTTCCAATGAAATTGTCCGATAACAAAATACAGTATTAGCTTTAATTGTTATCATTAGGTGACGGTTCAATCGATGTTAAAGTTATTGTATTTATATATAACTGTTGTTAAAGATTTAGTTCAGTCACAATAGCTTCATGATATGCATTTCAGTTAAAATTGAGTGTAGTATTTAAATGTGTCAGTGATCACCAATATTGAACCAAACTGTTCAGTATCACCAATAAGTTCATCATGAGGTTTTAAAATGTGTTTTCCTCCTTGTTGAAAATTGCATATAATTTCAGTGAATCGGATGAATTTGATTGTTGATCAGTGTGGCAAAGGCTGAAATAAGTTATTTAATATGCCTGGTGGAAAGTATTTTTTCTGACTAGCGAACTCAGAAAAAACCGTACTAAGATCAGCTTTTGCGTAATTCAGGGGGGGGGGGGGAAACATATCCATTCTCTTGTTTGCAAGAAATACTTCTGTATTTCAATTTGTGGGTAATTGGCTATCAAATTTCAAATATAAGGAGAGGGGGAAATGTGTATTTTTTTTTACAGGAGGCTGCATCTGCCAAAAAAGCTACTCATTTAAAAGATATTTTCACTACTGCTGTTTCTATTGCAGAATGTGAACCCAAAGATGTCCTTAAATTTGATTCATTTGTTCCTTCAAAAGAAATTTTTTAATTAAAGTTGAAATTCTATGTGTCCTAAAAGTTTTAAACTATGAATTTATCTACAGTTCTTGTAGTAATATAAATTCTTTCTTTCAAGCAATATTTCAAGACAGTGCTACTGCAAAGCAATTGAATAATGGTAAAATAAAAGGTGTGCTTTTAATAATTTTTAGAATTGCACCTTATTTTTCCAGCTAATTGAAAGAAAATGTTAAGATTTTTAGCAATTATATGCTTCTCTTTGATGAAGGTTTAAATGATTATCTGCTGACAAAACAATTGGACTGCCAGGTAAGAATTTGGAACACTGATACTGTTAAAACATGGTATTACTCATCAGGTTTTTTTCTGTCACTCAACTGTAGATATTTTGTTTCAAAAGGTGAATGAGAAGTGCTTAGAATTTGGAACAAATTGATTAATCCAGTTATCATGAATGGTCTGAATGTGAATTGATCCATTTTCATAGCAATAGCTAATTTTATTAATTGTAAGCCTCATTCAAATATTGCAGATATCAGAAGTTGCTGCCTCCATATTCTACACAATGCTTACAGCCACAGATGTTTCTTATTTTCAAAAGTTGAGATAATGGCAAGTGCTATTTACAGACTATTTAAGGTGTCTGTCACTTGTAATAGTAATTTTGGTATCCTTGGACCAGGCGAAAAATTTTTTTTAAAAGTTTTGCAAACATTGATGTTTAGAAAATGTGTTTTGAACAGATTGCTTGAAATGTTACCACTTCTTGAAACAAATATGTCTTTTGGTAAATAAAAAAATAAATAAAAATTTTATACTTTTGGTTCTAAAACTTTTGATACTATGCAGAAATGTACAAAATAGTTCTCCTTACAGCTAAATATAGTTTTTTTTATGTTTATTGCTTGGGTGGAACATTTCTGACCCTTTACCAAACTGATAAATCAATGTTGACATGTATTGCAGGAGTTTTTCATGCGTTATGTTTTTTTACAGAAGTTTTTAAAAGAATCTGTGCTGTCTGACTTTTTATTTAAACTTATTATTATTGATGTAACAGATAAAGACAATAAAAAAGGTGCTAGTCAATTAGGTGTTGGATTGGTTACCCAAATATCATCAGAGAATTGACATCTTCTGTTTTTCTGTCAAAGTTATAATTTGTTTAATCATTTATTAAAGCAAAGTAAAACTTTGATAGAAAAAACATAAGATAGAATTTTTCTAAAATTGCAATTCATTTTTAGTATCTGACAAAAAAAGTTAACAGAAAAATGTCCTTTGCAATATTCTATGGAACAAAACATTTCATGTTTACACCCTCGAACACTGATATACAATGAAAAAAATCAAGTAATTAAAATAAAATGCAAAAATTTATTTTGTACAGGTCTAATATATCTAAAATAAATGCGTCAGAATGAGATTCTGCTTTAAAAGACTTTCTAATTTTTTAGAAGATTTTAAATCATTACAACCAACTGTAAGATTTCAAAATTGTATTGATGAGAAATTTGATTCAACTAAGACAGATTAGAGATAAATAGAGTCACAGAAAATCATACAACTTTTTCTAAAGTAAGTAAACACTCATATATATATATATATATATATATATATATATATAAATAAAAATAGGTAGTTATTTTGTATATGTCTAAGCTGCTATTTTGATCTTAAAGTATTTTTCCATTTCAAAAAGTGAATTAGAAATTGCTTTGAAGGAATTCCAAGTAAGTGAATTACCTAAGGAATCCTTTAGGTACGATGAGAGCCTTGTTCCTTTTTAATTTGGGTAAATACTTCAATCTTTGCTTGAAAATAAGCACCAAAATTAACCACCTATTATAAGTTTATTTTCAATACGGTTAATAAACCAACTTTCATTGCTGTTTTCAGAAAGCTAACCTATTATCTAACTTTTCGATACAGCAACTGTGTTGAATAAATTTCGGTCTTTGATACTATTAATGCTACTTTTTGGGAACTTGTACGATCTAGAAAAATAGTAAAACAGAAAAGTAATTGATCTCAAAACTTATTATTTTTTTAAACTTCTCTCTTCTCTTATAAATAAAATACAATCAGAAAAAAATTATTTAGTTTCTATTGTATAAGAAACTTTTTTTTAAATAAATTTTATACCTAAAAAAAATTCTTATTTTCATTTTATTGATGAAAAATCAGATATAGAAATCATTTACTTTTATCTCCAAACTACACTTTCAAAACAGATTTTCCTATGGCAGGCAGCAAACCTGACATCGGCACTCAGACACGGTTGTTGACTACCAGCTGTCCACAACGCATCCACGAGCTGTACACCAAGCATCCACGAAATGACGTCACGTATACGTATGACCAAATTGAGGCAGAGCTTTCCACCAAACTAAGTATTCAGCCATGTTTAATTTTTCCATCCACAACCGAGCAACGAGTTCATGTTTACAACCAATTCACGTGGTGTATATAAAAATGTGCTGTAAATTTTTTGTGGAAATTAAAGAAGTTATATATGAATGTTTTAAAAATAAATTTATTTTAATAGCTCGACATATTTTTTAAAATTTTATTTATGATATAAATATTTACTTATTATTTGATTATATTTTTTAATTAGTAACAATTGCTTGTGGGACCTTCTGTTGAAAATTATTTCAAATAATATAAAAATATCAACTGTATAAAAATGTATCTGAATTAATCAGCAATAATTTTGAAAAATAATTCTTCGAAAAGATATTTCACAATATTTTTAGAAACTATTATGTTTTTCTTTCAGTTAAACCTGCCTTATTGAAATTCTTTTTTAAAAGTAGAATAATATTTTTATGTTAATACATTTCTTGTAATTTAATAAAAAATTTAAAAAACTTGATAATTTGATCCTACAACCTTGTAACCCAAAATTTCATTTCTTCTAACTCGAAACCGCAAATCCAAGTGTTCAAAATTGGTGGTACTTATTTCTACTTTAGAAATACTCTTTTTAAACATGCTACCTCAGCTACTTCATTTTCTTTAAGTTATTCCAATTAAAGCATTGTAATTTCTTAAGCTTTTCTTTATAATCATTGGGGATATTTCTCATACTTTTGCTAGAATTATATATAGATTAAAATCCATTTTAGCTGTTTACTATTGAAGCTCTAACATTAATCTATTTTTTGAAATGTCTAATATCAATTAGAACGTGATTTGTTTGATTAAAGTTTGCTCCATCTGATGACCTATTATATTTGTAAATATTTTTAAGCTCAAAGCTGGTATTACTCAATGGGACGTATTCCATTATCATTAGATTCATCATCTGTATTAAGCATATGAATGGTGCTCTTAAGGATCTTCTTATTTCCTATTTTGGAGTACTACACAAATTGCTTAATATCATTAAGCGGAAAACTTCAAAACATTTTGAGATCAATCTTCAAGCATATTCGTTTTCTCAGTTTCCTTGTTCGCAGTAGGTGCGTGTGTATTAATTAAATTATAGTTAAAAAGAACAATATAATTTGCATAGCATTTGTGTTACATCTCTAAAGCCCATTATTAGATTTTAACTGATGTTTTCTTTAACAAGAAATCTGTTCCTTCTGTGAATTTTTTGTCATGACTACTGCAGAACAATATATGAGTTTTCTTTTCAACTATAGCATGCCCGGTCCACCTCAGTTCCTGTACTGCTGCAGTGTTTACATAGTACTCATTAAGTTGTTCTCTAAGATCTGGAGAGTCTAAGAACAGTAGAGGAAATGATCACTCCATGATCCAAAAGTTATTACTTTTTTGAATTCGTCTGCGAGAAAAGCATCATGTATTTCCTAATTCAAATTGAGATTTTATTCAGGGAGGGTTCTTAGCCCCACCCCCGATGTTCCCCTTATAGTTTAGAGCATCTCTTCTCAAAATTAACTTCACACATGTCCATAAATTAAAACTAATTTAAAAGCACACAAAAATCTAATGCGAAAGGGAAAATGTCACTTATAGAAATATACATATGGTCAAGCATTATATGCGAATTACAGGAAGATACCTAAAGACGCCAAGCGTACGCTGCAATGATGAGAATGTAAGAGAGGGGCATATAAAAACTTGTGGCAAAGAAGAAAATCTGCTTACAACCCCTCCTTACGGCACTTAGTGCCACGACTTCATAGATATATAGGGGAACACCTGTGAGTGATGTTTTACGTTATAGAATTATCAGCTGTCTGGAATACGGGAGTACTCAGATGGCAGAGATGAAGAAAATCAGAATCACGTCCAAAGTGTCAGCTCGAGGCTGTTGCAAAGATCTAAGATGATGTAAACGTCAGTCGATGTTACAGTACAAGCCGCCCCTGAGTGACAACGCCAAATGACGACTAATATTTGGCAGTAACTGCCGAAAGAAACAGATATAAGTCAGTAACAGACTTATTGCGTCAGTTATCATCAGTCACAGATACGACCATTTTAAACCAAACCGTGTACAGACGTTTGGTTATGGTATAATCCATATGTTAGCAGCTCTGTCAGATGTGTCCGCTCACGACAACTCACTTTTATAAGTGGTTACCCTGGAGTTAAGAACATGCAATGTGGACGCCATCACAGCAGGATTATATTATCTTTTCTGACTAGTCGCTGATTAGTTTATAGTTCAATTCACGTCGGATTTTCATAGGGAAAATGCCAGGTATCCAGTACGAAGACAATATCCTTGACAGTCAATCTACGTTATTGCAGGAATGCTCGTTTTGGGAGGCATTTTACTGGGCTCCAGAACGGATCTCCACATTCAATTTGGAACCATGGTATAATTTAGACATTACAAACCAAATTTATCGGGACATTATTCTGGAACAACATGTCTAGAATATGTCGTTCTAAACATCATCAACGACTACTTTCAATCGGAGAATATCACAAATATGGAATGGACAACGTTTTCACCAGCATTTCATCTGATAGAACATATATGGGACATGTTTGACTTACAAATCACAGCTCGTCAACCCCTCTTACATTTGTACTCGACCTTCGGAGAGCATTGTTTGTAGAGTGGAGTTCTTTGCTCCATATGCAGCTCGGTAATGTGATTCTCAGCAAGCTTTGGCGTTGTACGGGCTGTATTTCCTAGCATGAGGTCATACAATGAATTAATCAGCAACGTATTGTCCAGTTGTTGTATGGACAATATTAAGTGTAAGTGCTCCAAGAAGCTATAAACGTCATACATACACCATCCTTTTTGTTCTTTTTTATTTGTTTAATCCATTAGATTTCGAATAAATCACATTTGGGTTTTTTCTTCACTTTTAGTTGATGGTTTAATTTATGGACATGAGTATATCTTCACATTATATTGGATTGTCCTCATGTCATATATATGACATGAGGACAATCCAATCATCTTGACATGAGGATGATGTTGTTTTAACTCTGTGTTAATCGATTGCTAAAAGAAAGCTACATATGTTTTAAATAAGTTTTGTTTAAAGCTTGGTATGTGTAAATGTTTTATTAATCGTTGTAAAATAAATGGGATTAAAGTTAAAGATTTTTTTTTCCAACAGACTGCTACAAGAACGCTATGAAAAGTTCAATAAAAGTTCTTCATTTCAAGGGAAGAGTTTATTTAAAACCGAGGAAAATTATTTCATCTTATAGAAGATTTCATAAAAATTACTTTTTATTTAACTATACATTTCATTTGCTTATAGATCACAATTGGTAAATTTAGAAGGGTTTTTTTTGGGGGGGATATAAATTTCATAGAGATATATTCTAAAATCCATAAATTAAAAATGAAATAAATTGCAAAATTTTTTCATTCTTATAGCATTGAAAAGATGCTTTGTTTTTGATTTGATTATTTTCTGCAGTGTACGATAACGATATCTATGATAAAGTAAAAATTGTTTCCCAATAGTATTGTTATTTAGAACAGTACTGTACAGACCAAATTTGATCCCGGGCCAATACAAATTACTGAACAGATTGGAGGGCCGCACAAATAAAAAACACATTTTTTTAAGGAAAGGTTTAATAACGTTTAATATAGTTACTGTGTAACTGTTACATTAAATTGTATTAGTGCTTTATTAATTTATCTTTTACAATCCTTTCATTATCAATATTAGTATTAGTTGTTGCCAGACGCAGTGCGTGTGTAAGTGAGTTATCTGACAGTGAAGATCCATATTTAGATTTTATAAAATTCATTGTGGAATACGCCTTTTCGCAAAGATAGATATGGCCCATCTCGAACCCATTTTTAAGCCAAGATTGGTTAATTTGAGGAAACGCTTACCAAGGAGCTTAAAAAATCTATTCCAGACTCTGTCCTGGTCTTGTAAAAGGGGTCTGATTGTAGGTCACATAATTCCAATTGATAATCAATCTTTACACTTTCAATTACAATTGTTAATGAATGAGTGAAAAGTGATATATCACTCTCTAATTCTTAAAAATATCCGAATCACTGCTCAAACTCCACAATTACATCGTCAATATACTTCAGGTGATCCTTAAAGATACGTCCTTTAAAATTTTCCATCTCTATGTAATGTTCTTTGCAACTCGGAAAAAAAGAAAAATCATTCTGCTATAGTGACGTTTTGAAGAATTTTAGTTTACTTCTAAAACCATTCACATATCCATACAAGTTGGCTATATTGTGTCTTTTGTCTTGTAACTTCAAATTTAATTCGTTCTAGTGTTTCGTCATATGAGTTAAAATGCAAGATCACCCAGGAATAAAAATCCAGATGAACAAAAAATTCAGATGAACATGGCATGGTATTTACGAATTAAAGAGTTAAAAGTTTAGCAATGAGGATTTTTCTACTGATGCAGTGCTTTTTTTAAATTTTTATAAAAACAGTTATTTTTTTAAAATCGGCAGGCAGTAACTGTAAATATTGCCAGAGTAATATAATGATTGAAAGATTCTGAAATTATATTCCCAGATGAAGAAAATATTGCAGAAAAAGATATAGGTGACAGCCTGGTCACCTTAGAGCGCTTAGATTCTAATTTAAATCAGGACTTCCTTAAACAATTTTTCCTAGTATAGTTTTTTTAAAATTAGGTTTGTGAAAAATTGGATATAAATGTTTTATCAAAGGCAAAGTTTGATGTAACTCTTTTTGTTAGCAAAATTTAAAGTTTTCACTATTTTTAAAAATTTGAAATGGCAGTCGAATGGTTACCACGGTGGTCTTCTGTTCAATATAGTTCGTTGATAAAAAATCCCACTTGGATTTAAATGTTTTTAGTGGTTTAGAATCAACATTAAACTAAAAATCTAGGTCTAATTACTTTCATGAGCAGAAAAATTATCATTGAGCGACAAACATGTCTAATTTTGAGTCGTGATGTCCTAATTAGGAAAGGTGTTCTTGTAATCGGTAGATAATGCATTCTATATCTGACCAAACCAAAACCCTTTATGTTCACTCACCGGAAATTGGACACCTAAAATTGGTCGAGGCCTTCTGGTTTAATAGGGAGTGGAGAGGAAGATGCCAACTTAGGCGTTTATTTCGCCATATGACTATAATTCAAAATGACGAGGTGATTGTCTGTGTTTAGAGGCTTTTCAATCAGCAGATATAAACAGTGAGAAATATATTGCAAACTAACATGCCATGTGTTATTAGATATGGATTATGATTTGGTAATTGTGCTATTTTTGGCAATATTACTTACAATTCATTACACCATTTACACAAACACAGCATTTCTTCCAGAAAGTGCAATAATAAGTTTTTATTTCTGAAAATATGAAGAACTTTCTAATGAAAAGAAACTTTGAGATATTTATTCTAAAGAATGTAATTCATCACTGTGTTTATCGGATTATACATTAGGAACAAATCTCATGAGTAAATATTCTCTTAAATTTTGATTGTGTCTGATAGATAGTATTATCACCGAAAGCTCACTTATGTCTCTTTAAGAAATCTTTATTATCCCTTGAATATCTCTTTCATATACCTATAGTAACTTTACTTTTTTCTATTATTTTTTCCTGGTTATGTAAAAAAATTAATTTCCGATCTTTCTTTTGAAAATACAAACTAAACTGAAAATGCTAACTTAAAATAAATATATTTAGCCTTTACTTATTTTAAAAATATTAATAATGTAATATACACTATATGAGACATAATGAGATCAAATGTTTTCTTTAATATATTTTTAATTATCTGCCTAATATAAAAGAATTTCACATTAAAATAAAAGTTGATTAGTATAAAACTTTTCTAATCATTTACAATCTAAGTGTTAATATTTACTTTAGTTTAAATGGAGAAATTTCCTTTATTGCTAATTCAAATAACTTAAGAAATTTTTTCGAGTAAGCTTAGAGTACAAAACTTTTGCTTATTAAAAATTTGATCAGAAAATAGAATAAAAGCTTTCAAAATATTTCTAATGAAGTAAGGAGGATTAAGGTCTAAAGAATTTAAGGATCTTGCCATTTTACTGATATAGTCTTTGTCGTTGATACAAAATCCCCTGTCATTTTTGAAACTCTGAACATTATTAAGAGAAAATTTGGTATCACACTTTCTTCAAAATATTACTTCAAGATTCTTACAGCTACTGAACCTCAAGAGAAATTCTTGAAAGTTAGGGTTTTTTCCTAGAATATAATAAATAAGTCGCCGCCTAACTTCTCTAGTGGTTAGCGTAACTGACTTTGGATGGGGGGGGACCTTGGTTCGTATCCGGGCTCGGGCATGGAAGTATTTTCTCTCCCTCTGTGTTTCTTGTCCTTTCCTCAGATGATGGATGAATGTGAATTTGTGGTGGTGTGCCGTGGGCGATGCTACTCGTACCTCCGTGACTTGGTTCGTGGGTGCCCACCGGGTAACGATAAAATGAGTAGCAGTTTCCGACCTTGTTGCGGCAAATGGGCTAATGTACTTTCTTGCTCAAGAGTGCCCGCCATTAGAAATAAAAAAATAAAGTCCTGGTTTCTTCTTTTGATATTTTGTTTAAGAAAATTATGAATATTTTGAATTTTCCTATCTAGTTTTCAAATTTTCAATCAAATGAACCTAGAAAAGTTTTTGCATAAGTTTTGATTTTTTTGTGAATATATGCAAATCAATAAGTACAAGATATAAGTAGTGTGAGTGAGAAATATACAAGAAAAGTTCTTAAAATTATAAACCTTTTTAAAATCTAGTGATAAAGAATTAATACGACAAGGAGCTACTGCAAAATTCTTAATATTTACATCCTTGAACTGTGACAAGCTAGGAATCAAGTAACTTAAGTAAAATGCAATTGTTTCTTTCGCATTCTTTAACTCGTCAAAAATTAATCAGAATATGAATTTCATTAAAAAAAATTTCATGACTACATTGAAGAATTTAAATCAGAGATTCTAATCGAATTCAAATTGAGAAGCACATTCAATCTTCCAGAAAATCCCAACGACTAACTGCACTGCTGGCCACTTAAAAGCAACACCCTAAGAGAAGCATGCAAATGATGGGAAATTTATATCATACATTGCAGGATAAGACAAGCAAATCGCATAAATTTCACCTGCAAAAACTATATAAAAAGAGAAGATATACGATTTGAAGTATGACGATTGTCTTTTGTATTTTTTTTTTTTTTTTCGTAAGCTGTTTAACTATCCTTCATAGAAAACATCGAACGTTCACTGGAAAATAATTTTTTTTAAAATTCATTCGAGAAAGAATAGTACCCTACAGTGATTGAGGACAAATTTCGGAGAAATCAGTGATTGTATTGAGCAAAATCAAATTGAGATGTATATCTGTAATCGCTGGGTGCGAGAGGGAAATACAGGCAGGCGTGACCGATTGCACCCACTTCCTTACACCACTGCCGTGATGATAATCATATTGTGCTCAATACAGTGATGAATCACTCAGCCAGTTCACGAATCATACCACAACAATTTCAGTTTGCTGTGCATTATTCAGTGTGCTCTCGTACCGTTTGATGTCGCTTGCAGTGGAGTGGAATATACGCAGCCATTCATTGCTTAGTTTAACATTAATTCAAAACCACAAGCATTCGCACCGCAGAAGGTGCGATGAATGACAAATATGAATAACAAGATTACTCGACATTGTCTTTATTGATGAATCTTGATTCTGCCTGCAACACCATGATATTCAGATTGAATTGTTTCATTAGCCTGCTTGTTCTATCGATCTATCACCACTCGAAAATGTGTGGTCTATGGTTGCAAAACATCTGGCTTGACATACACCTTCTATTGCTAGACCAAATCAACTTGGCAATAGGTGGAGACCATATGAATTCCCTTCTTCGCCAACTTGGCTATAAACGCGCCAAGCGTGGTAACCCGGACGTGTTCATCCTAAATGCACTCTTTATGGGTACCCTCAAAGGAGAGAATTTGAAGCGCTTATTCAGGCATTCTCATTAATAAATCTTTTGTTTTAGCCTCTTCATTGGTCGCTAATTAGTTTCCCTTTGAAGTACCGTATAATTTTCACCATGGCAATGGCGTTTTTGAAAGCACGCTAAGCAGAGAAGCAAAGCACATTTTCACTGAGTACTTATTTGTGTAAAAAAATATTTCCTAAAATTAAAATAGATAAAAAATGTTTGCTGAGTTAAATTTACAGATAATCATTTGAATACAGTGCTCATTATTTCCATAAGTAAACTGATTCACCGCTATTAACAAGTGTTAACGATAATTTGAAATCTCAACGTCTCTCTGCATAAACCTTAATTATAATGCTTAATTTATAGTAAGGGTATATTTGTTACTTTTTATAAATTTTATACTTAACTTCATATCATTAATTACCATTAAATCATTTTGTTTTAGGTAAAGATTTACTGTGCGGTCACTCTCGGGATTTTTTCAAAAAGTTGCCAAACATTTCTCCATTTTGCACAAGAGAGGTTTAAAAATAAGAAGAATATTGAAAAATATTGCCTGATTGGTCGGAATCCCTCATCTGCGATTGGTTGGGTTACCAGAAAATGAATGTTATTTATCACCAAATGTGGAAAACTCGTGCCAAGAGTGACCTTACAGTACATTTCAGCCTCGTTTTACAATATATATAAATCAATTATTTTATTGATTGTAATTTACTTACCTTGTAAATTTAAAGGTAAAAGTATGTTTTAGGGTGCCCCTTTGGCAAACATGGCAATTTTTGTTTGCCAAAGGGGAACCCTAAAATTGGTTAATTTGGCAAATACAATTGGGTTTTGCACAGCTTTGCGATCAATCACGATCACAACTTGGCGAGAATCAAAGGGGCAGCCTAAAGCATAGTCTAACCCATAGGTGGGGAACCCGCGGCTTCCGCGAGGTTCTTGTGTGGCCCTTTGCCACCTACTACAAAATGGTAGAGTTCGTTTCAAACAACTATTGTACATCAACGCCATGACAGTTGCTCAAAAAATCCCGCCAAATACAATCATATTGTAACATGGCGTCAGAATACTAGTCTGAAACGGACTCTAACACGCATGAGCGAGGCTCTGGCCCACAGACCATCCGTTTCAGACTTGGACACTCAATGTTAATTTTTTAAACAGTTTTTAGCGCCCCCAAGTTGCAATAAGAATGAACTAAACGAAAAAAAAGCCGGCTTATGTGTGTTTTTTCTTTTTTTTTATTTAGAAGGAATAATGGGAATTAAAAAAATTTAGAATTTTCAAATTTCGGTAAGTGAAAAATTATTTATTCGGAGATTTTAGAATTTCAGTAATCATTATGCTTTTTTCAGAGTATTGCCAAAATGTTGGTTTTATATCTAAATAAATAATTTTTCACTTTACTGAAAATTCCACAATGTTTATGTAATTTACATATCTAAAAGAAACGAATAATGTTCTATGTAATATTTATTTGAAAATAAATTAAAATTACAAATTACTATTTACAGAATTTGTCTCCAATTTTGTCAATTTTGGTTTCAGATCTCCAATTTGAGTGTCACACCTTGCTTTGGCTACTATGACTCGCATCTCTTAATGCTTCCCTGTTGCGATCTTCAGCAAACTGTATCTAACAGTGCGTGCTTATAACAGTTACACGGTTTTATTGTATTTCTAGAAAGTATACACTTTGTGAAAGATATTATTTGGTATTTGTTTTTTTATCCATCATGTCAAATAGTAAGAGAAGAAAATTAGGTGATGAAAACAGAACATTTAATGTAGAATGGGAGTTAGATTTTTTCTTTACTGCTGAGAAAGATAAAATGATGTGTTTGTTGTGCAATACAGTTTTAAATACTTTAAAAAAAAAGCGAAAGCAAATAAACACTATTTGACTCATAAAGAACATAAATATTTCGCTTTAGAAGGTGAATCACGAAGAGCTGCACTTCAAAAATGAGAAGCATCATCAGCAGGCATCTTTTAGTGCCTTTGTAAATCAAAACTCCGCTGCAGTTGCTGTTACGTATAAAATAGCACATATACTTGGAAAAGGGGGCAAACCATTTAGTGACATTGAAATAATTAAAGAATGTATTGTTGAAGCAGTGAGTATGTTAGATCCAAGAAATGTCAACAAATACAAACAATTACCTCTTTCAAGGAGAACTGTAACAGATCGACAGCACGAATTAGCGCAAAATGTAACAGAGCAACTTCATACAATTATACAAAATGAAGATGTTTATTTTTCAATTGCTTTAGATGAAAGCACTGATAAAACAGATTCGGCACAAGTTTTATACTTTATTCGTGCTATAAACTAAAGATTTTCAATGTTACGAAGAACTACTTGCGTTGGGTACACTAACTGGAAGAACTCGTGGAGCCGATATTTTCGAAAACTTCAAAGAAGTATGTAATAAATTACAATTGAATGTCAGTAATTTAGTCAGTGTCTGCACCGATGGCGCACCTTTCATGAGAGACAAAAAAGAAGGATTCGTTGCTTTGTTAAAAAAGGAAAACTTAAACTTGAAAAAATTGATATCATTTCACTGCATTTTACTTCAGCAAAATCTTTGCGCAAAATCTACCATTTTGCAAGACACTCTGGATAGAACCATTGCCATTGTCAACTATATTCGCGTAAATGCAATGCGTCATCGTGAATTTCGGCAGATCCTCTCTTTAGATGAGGAAACGTATTGTGCTGACCTACCATACTACTGCAAGGTTCGCTGGCTATCAACAGGTCAGGTTTTGATAAAAGTTTTGTCTTTACGACGACAAATTTTAAACTTTTATCAAGAACAAGGAAAACAATGTGATCTATCAGTTGATGTATTTCTCAGAAACCTTGCATTTTTGTCTGATATGATGACAAAACAAAACAATTTAAATATTTGCCTGCAAGGTGAAACGAGGTATATTTATGAAATGTGGCAAAAGATCCAAGCGTTTAGAAAAAAATTATCATTTTTCAAAACATTGCTTTGTCGATCGGAAATATCTGCACAACATTTCCCGGAGCTAGCTAAAATGTTAAATGAGCAGAACTGTGAAAATAAAATATTCGATGAATATGTAGGTGTCTTAGATTGTTTAATAGAAGAGTATACTAATAGATTTTCTGATTTTGACGAGCACACTCCTGCTATGAAAATGACATTTGAACCACATTTAATAGATATATCCGAGGCTCCTGCAGAACTACAAATGTAGTTAATTGATTTAGGTGAAAATAGTATAATCAAATCCCTTTTTAACGCTAAAAAGGATCCCATAGAAATCTGGAAAAATTCTGTTGAATATCCATGCCTTCGAGAACATGCTCGTCGTTTACTTTCCTGTTTCGGAAGTACCTACTGTTGCGAGACAACATTTTCTCTCATGTCAAAAATAAAAACAAATTTAAGAATGCAAATTACAGATGCACATTTAGAGGATCAATTAAAGCTGTGTGTTACGAAGCTTGATCCAAATATACAATTACTGTCAAACAAAAAACAAAGCCAAATAAGTCACTAACTTAGTGAATAAAAAAATATATTTTTATTGTATTTTTTTATAATATTTTTATATTATTTTATATGTATATTATATTTAAAATTTTGTAGTATTATATTTTATTTTTTCTATATAATGCAATAAATTGTTAAATCTATAGAAAAACTCTAATAATTTCACAAAAGTCACTTTCTTAGGTCAATCAGCTTATGCGGCCTCTCTTATTGCTGCCTAATTTAAATGTGGCCTCTAATGGTAAAAAGGTTCCCCACCTCTGGTCTAACCAATTTAAATTTTGAAAACATAATCTTTGTTATGCCTGATACCAAGAATGATTCATGATCCTCGTGGCTTTGGAGATATCTAACCTTAAGTAATAACCTTATGTATCTAAACATCTAAACATGTTGAGGAACAAAGCATACAGCAGCGAAGCTGCTTTTACTTCTTCGTCTTGATGTATTAAATCGGACAGTAAGGAAAAGAAATAGGTAGGAAGAGTCTGGTGGCTAAGAGAGGAGGGGAGAGGGTTCGTCCGAAAGGCGAACGCTCATTGGATGGTGGCTACAAGCCGTCATGAGAAAAGAGAGAAGAGGAATAACTTTTCGAATAAGAAATAAATATTTACAATTTGGAATGGAAATGGCTGGACAGAACCGCGTCACTGAGGTAATGTGCGGCCAGCGGTCTGATTTTAACATCCTCTGCTAAGTTAGTGCAGTGGAAAATTTCATTGAATTTTGCCTCTTTGCAGTTCTCAGCTTCGTTGAAGAATTTAATGTTAAGCTTGGCAATATGTTGTGAGAGGTAATCAATCTTCAGGTCTCTGTGAATAGAATTATTCGTTAGGTAATAAGGTGCTCCGAGAAGGCTGCGCAGCATTTTATTTTGGAAAATATTGAGGGATTTGATTGTGGTTTTGTCTGCAGTACACCAAGCTGGGGATGCATAAGTTATTATTGGTCGGATCATGGAGGTGTAGATAAGTTTTTTCAGTTTGATGTTAGCGTTACTTTTATAGCCAATGAATGGTCGTAGATGTTGAAATGCAGTATAAGCTTTTGTGATTTTCTTTTTTACGTGGGGTTTCCATGATAAATTTTGGTTGATGGTGAGGCCTAGGTATTCGGCGTTTACGACAAATGGAATTTCTTCTCTGTACATTGAGAGGACCTCGGTTCGGGTGGTTCTGCTGCCTGGTTTCTTTATAATAATAGCATTTGACTTGCTGGTGTTAATCTCTATCTTCCATTTATTGCACCATTCCTCGATGCTGTTTAGCTTTGTCTGTAATTTGGTGATGGCCAGATCTACAGATTTTGACTTCTGGATGATGCCCGTGTCATCCGCGTAAAATGCGGTGATGCTGTTGTGATCAGAGCGATGCACAAGGAAATCAGTGGTGTAGAAGAGATAGAGGATGGGCCCTAGGATGCTACCCTGAGGGACACCAGCTTCAATCGGTCTATGTGATGAGAGAGTTTTATTGATTTTAATGCGAAAGTTACGCTGTGACAGATAATTTTTGATGAGTATGATTAGGTTTTTGTTAAAATTTAGGTTTTGTAGTTTGAAAATCAGCCCATCATGCCATAACCTGTCAAATGCTTTGGAGATATCAAGCATGACGAAAATTGATTTTTCTTTGTTTGCAAGACCTCTTCCCATGAATTCCAAAATTCGGACGAGCTGTTTGGTGGTGCTGAGATTTTTTCTGAACCCGTACTGTTCGTTTGGGAGACTTGTTAGATAAATTTTAATTCTTTGGTAGATAATTTTCTCAAATACCTTTCCAAGAGAGGAAAGTAAACTGATTGGCCTGTAATTAGATGGCATCACTAAGTCCTTTTTCGGCTTGGGAATCATAATAATGATAGCTTCTTTCCAGGTTTGGGGAAAGTAATTTAGGCATAGACATCTATTAAATATGTAGCTAATTTCTTGGATGATGTTAATCGGCAGTTCTTTTAGCATTTTATTGGTGATTTGATCCTTGCCTGGTGATATCCGGGGGTTTAAGTGTTTGAGTATTTAACTAATTAGATTATTTATAGTTAAATTGTGGTTTAGGTCAACTTCTTTGCCAACTCGTGAGTTTGAAGCTCTTTTTCGCGCATGCTCATTAATTACTCTTTTGTTTTAGCCTTTTCATTGATCGCTAATTAAGTTTCACTTTGAAATAGCGGTAGAATTTTCGCCATGGCATCAGCATTTTGAAAACTCTCCAAGCAGGGGATCTAAAGCACATTTTCACCTTATTTTTCTTCAAAGAGCTGCAGCCTGAGTGCCATAATTATTAATATCAACGTCGTTTCAGAATTTCACATTTAGAGTTTCTTTGAAAAAATGAAGGACATTAGAATTCGAAACACAACAATGTAAGCAGCTTATGTTTTTATTTATAGATAAATTAGTAGAGGTTAAATATTTAACAATTTAATAATCATTTTGTCACATATAATTGAACAACGAGTTTTGGAAAAGTGAGGAAATGTTTTTTTTTTTTTCCCTAAAGAAAAGTATGTATATTTAAACATATTTTATAATTCTTATTAAAAAATAAAATAAATTAATTTAATACATGTTAAAGAAAATAATTAATTAATCTTCTAAAAGTTAAAAATCACCTTAAAAAACAAAAACAAAGAAAAACAAATAGTGGAAAATATCAGTTTTTTCATTCTGGCTACACTTGTGATTCCATAATTTATTGATCCCACACATTTCGTATGACCTCATATAGTTGAAGGTTGGCTTCAGCACGAAGTACTATTGGTTAAAATGAAAGGCAAGGAGTTGGCGAGAAATCCTATGTAGTATTTGTCTGTCAGCCAGTTCCCAGTTTTGTTCCCGTCCGTAGATTTATTCGGAATGTTTGATGTTATCATAATGCAGGAAATAGTCAAATTTCCTGTTATTCGTCCGAAAGAAGACTGAAAATTTGAATGAAATGCTTATTAAATAAATTAATTTATTTTTGCATTAAATCGGAGGAAAATTTTTTTTGATTTATTTGATTGATTGTGTTTATTATTATCCGTAGTTATGCATATTGATTTAGATATCATTGAAGCACATCCTTTAATGAAAAGGAATTTTATTTTAGTAGATCCAGGTTTGTTGTTCATTAATTTATTTTTAATTATTGTACTCTTAGTAGCATACTTTTTAAGTGCAAAGTAATACAACTAAGCTAATATTTAATTTGAAGTTAATTTTTTTCATATGTAATTAAAAATAAACTAAGCTTAAGTGAAAAGAATAGAACTAAAATAAAAGAATTTTCTGTTGTGAAACAAAATACTCAAGTTTTCATCTGTGTAGAAATTATGTGATTATTAATTTATAACATAAATGAACTTGAAACATTGACCTTGAAATTAATTCGTTTTACTTAATGAAGACAAAATAAATAAATTCAGATAGCATACTCATTGAGAATGTTATTTGAATTTCTTTGTTTTAATGTTATGAAATGTTGAATGAAATATGAAAGAAAAAGTTATTGAATTTCTGTTAATATTACTGAAAGAAAATTTTTCATATTGTTTTACTTTTAATTTCAAGTCGTTATTGATTCATAATTCATTTGTTTTAATTTAATTTTTTATTACTTAAAACAAAAAGTTAAGTTTATTATTAAATATTAGTATTCTAGCATTTATAATATGCTATAGTGTTTTAAAAAGCAATATATTTTTTTAAATTATATTTCAAAATCTTTAGGATTTTTTTTTTAAATTATAAATGAACTTGTATTTTAAATTATGTGCTTACAAGACTTATCATTTTTTTTATCCTTTATCTAGAAAATAATGAAAAATCTAAGATATGAACAAAAAAGTATTTTTCAAACAGGGCTCTCATTTGCTCTTTAAATTTTGTATGTGTGTAATCAGATTATTTTTCTGGGCACTGTCAGCTTTATTTTTGTTTATAGAATGAGCTCATCTTATTACCTTATTGAGATGCATCATAGTTTAAACATTAGTCAAAGTTTTATTTTATTTTATTTATTATTATTATTATTATTAATTTTTTTTTAGCAGCATCAACTCTATATGATTTGAAAATAATCATAGGATGCCTTAGTTTAATTCCTGGAATGAAAGATAATTTTAAAATGTTTCAATTTACAACAAAATCAAAGTCTAGTTGTTATTGCTAATAAGTGTAAAATAATCTAAAAGCTAAGTTGGAGAGGTATAAGTATAATAAGCTGGGAATTAAAACAAATTTTTTTTTGTAAAATATTTTAAGTAAAAGTTTTTGCTATGTTTTAAGATAGATAGAATGGACTTTACCTTAAAGTTAAATGGTTAGCAATCTAGGTTTAATTGTAGTAAGTTTAACTCTCATCAGGTTTGGAATTTATTTGAAAGTGTAATGTTTAAGTTGATGCAAAACCATAAAAAGACTGAATTTGTCTAGCCTACAAAACTAACTCTTTTAAGCAAAACTGTTAGATATAATGCTGTCATTTGAACAAAATGGTTACTTTGAGATCCAAAATGCCTTGCACCAAGATTTCAAAATTATGTCAATGTGCAAATTGGGCCTTGATGCTTTATATGTATATATATATTAAGAAATAATTTCTAATAAAATCAATTTTACTATAGTTTAAATATATTTTTAAAATTTATTAAAATAATTAAATACATTTATAATAAGGATTTCAGTTGTTTTTAAGAGTAAAATAGATATGAGATTTCTGTTTGATGTTTTTTAGGTCAATGTGCTAATTATGTTAATCTGCCTCATGTCATTGCAATGGTAGGCTTGCCAGCCAGGGGGAAAACTTATATTGCCAAGAAACTGTCTCGCTACTTGAATTGGATTGGGATTAATACAAAAGGTAATAAAAATTATTGCTGTTATTATTAGAATAACATATTATTATTAGATATACATTAGAACACATATTTAATCACAAACAATGAATTCATTAAAATTTTATTCTTTTAAAATATAGAAATATTTTTTTTATGAATTTTTAATTCATACAAATTATAATATTTTATGAAATTTCATATATTGTAAAACTTTTGATATCCTGTTATCAAATATTTTAGGGTTCCCCTTACAATATCCAAGCTTTTGTTGTCTAAAGAGAATATAATATTCAGATACTTATTTTTGTCACAGCAGAATGTTTTATTAATCAGATAAATATTTTATTTTACTTTAATTGATTTCATTTTAAACTCTTCTAATATTAATCTCTCCATTGGATGAAAGAAAAATTCTTTTTCTAACTAAAAAGCAAATTTTTCAGCTTGAATTTTTTAAAATTTTATTGGGAATCTTTATTTATTACTCTTTAAACAAACTGCTTCAATTATAATTCCATTTTTATTAAAAATCATCCATTTGTTTTATTGAAACTTAAATTTCTTTCTTTTAGTTAAATTATATTTTATTTCTTCTAAGTTTTGTTATTTTGCTTGAAGACAATAATGTTTTTAGATATTACATTATAACAATGACCAAAGCAAAAGGATATATAAAAATAATTTCTTTGATTTTTTTTAATCATGTTTAAGTATTATCAATTTGAATTTCTTTTGTTGATTTAATTTTTCTTCTTGATTTTACTCAAATCATTTTCCTTTCTAAAATTTTTATTTTTATTTAACTTTCATTCTGTTTTAATAAAAACTATTTTTTGTATTTGATTAAATTTGATAAATCAGAAAATAGAGAGATTTGATTTATAAAAATCATTTTATCATTAAAAAGTTAAAATGTAAAAATATTATAAATTATTTATTTACAAAATCCCTTTAAAGGACTTATAAATTTGTAAGTCTTTTAAAGGGATTTTTTATTTTATTTTTATATCTACTTTCATATTTTATTATATAACAGTCATAAAAATAAATATCCTTTGTCGCACAATATTTGAGCAACTGCAGAATAGATCAATTTATTAAGATGTCAAAGGTAGCTGTTTAATGTTTCTTTGGCATTCCATTCATTATAATTATAAATCTATAGGTATTTTTAGCTCACTATTAATAATTTTATTCAGTATTAGTGTGATGTATTATTCAATATTTTTTGGTCTTATGAATTTTATTATTTGTATAATATGTTATTGCCATTTACAAATAAGATAGCGACTGATCTATTTTATTTTGTTATTCTCAGTGTGCTATTGGTGATGTTTTTCAAGATACAGGATATCACAGAATGTTTTGAGAATCAAAAGCAAATAAGTGCAATCAAATAAAGAACTGTAAAATGTTGCAAATATTCAATAGCTGTTGGGATGATCTTAGAAAAAATGATATTATCAATTATAAACATATATTGATTTTTGGAATCATGTAATTATATTAAAGTGCTTTTCAACTGTTTATTTATTTGGGAAACTGCTATATATATATATATATACTCACACGTATAAATTTTGATAAAATTGAAATTTAAAATAACTAAATGATGAACTTTGTAAATACTCTTAAAAATTTTTAATAAAAAGCAACTGGAAAGTACAAACAAAAAAAGATTTTTCAAAGTTAGAAAAAGTTTACAATGAGGACAAAATAAATAATTTTAAATGCAAAGAGAAACATTCAAAGCAAAAAGAAAGATATATAAAATGTATATTAATATTATTAAAATTTGCTGAACTTAAGTTTAAACTTATTTTGAATATCCACTAAATTGATCTAATTTGAGTGAAAATCAGATGTTTTATTATTATCAGTTTTTAATATTTGCTAAAGTAAATATACTTTTAACCGATATGTTTTGTTTAAAAAAAATCATCTATTTCAAAATGTAAGTAATGTATGACTGTGGGGCAAATTCTTGTGTCCTTAAAAGTAATCTCTAAACAATTTGGCATTTATGACCTGAATGGCCTCAAAACTTGACCTAAAAAAACATGACCTGAAAGTTCACTTATTTTGTTTCATAATTTTGTTCTATGCATATTAATAATTTTTTTTTTTTGTTCAATAAATATTTAAATTGAATTGAAGTGCATATTTTTGTGTGTTAAAAGATTTTTTAAACATTTTTCACTGAGGCAATTAAAATGTCAGTATCTGATTTCAGTACCTTTTGAAGCAATTTTCTCCAAATTCTATCTCAATTATGATATTTTTAAAAAATTTTTTAGGATTTTAATTTTTTTTTCATTATACTTGGAAACATACTTATGATTAAAAAGTAGAGTTTTTATTATATGCCATGGAGTGAGGAGTATGACATATAAAATAAATGTAGCTTCATAATATACACTTACATAGTAACTATGGGTGCTATTTTTCATAATGATTTCTGTTATTAATTATGTTTCATATTTAATTTTTTGATATTGGAAACAATATTAATTTTTTTTTAATCTAATAAATACTCCCTCTATGAAAATAATAAATTATCTTATTTATATTTCTTTATTTTTATAATAAGATACAAGTTTTTTTTTTATTTTTATTTTCTTTTATTTATTATTATTATTATTATAAAAGATGATTCTTTTAAATGCATTTTTTGTGCTAAAGTAGACAATCTTTTATTCAATTTGTTATTATTGAATATATAATTTAGGTACATCCTCAAAATAAATTTTTAAACCAGTTAATTTGTTCTTTTAATGAGTTTTTAAAATGTAAATCCTAAAATTAGTATATTCAAATATTCTGTTAATGTTTAAATAATCATTTTATAAAATGATTTTTAAATTTATAATAAAACAGTAATAGTACATAATTTTTTGAAACCCCTGTCTTCCATTGGCAATTTATCTGTACTTTTCCTAAGTTTAGTAGAAAAACTTTGTTTGTTCATTCAAAAATTGGTTTAAATAAATTGTTCATATATCTATAATATTAATTTTCTGGATAATTTTTTAAAACTTGTTTCTAAAGATTAATACAACAAATTATTATTTGAATTATAGGAATGAAAATGTAAAATGTTGCAGTAGAAAAATTAATGATATTTTAGGAACATTTATGCTAATTGTGACAGTGTAAAATTACTATTGTAAGTTAAAATGAAAATTAATAATTATTCTATTTTTTAGTATTTAGTGTTGGTGAATATCGAAGAAATGCTACTGAAGCATATAAAAATCATGAGTTCTTTGATCCTAATAACAAAGAGGCTATGGCTATCAGAGGGTAAGAATGAGAGAAGTCTTTTACTTTTTGTCTTTTAATGTATTTTTAAACAATTAGATGCAGAATAATAAGTTATTTAATATTAATATGTAATAATGTTTTAAAAGTTTCATAAAATTTCCAGTTGAGTAATTTATATAAAATTTAAAATAATTTGAATCTGATTCATTTTAATTCATAACCAAAATGACAGTTTTTAAAGTAACAATTATTCCTATTCTGTTACTGAAATTAAATGACAGATGAAGTCACTTAATTTCTAATATAATGTAAACACAAATTTTTAATTCAAATATAAATTTTTCTGAAAACTACGTGCTACAGTTTATTCCATAAATTCACTACTTCAACTAATTAACTAGTGGTGCAAAATACATATTCTAAATGACAATGCAATTGTCAAACATTGTTGAATCTATGTTAGAGCACTATTGTTTTATGAAGTAGGCTTGTGTTAGGCAATACAAAAAAGAAAGGTAATTTTTGATAAAATTATGAGAATATGTACACTTTTGTATAAAGTATTTAAAAAAAATATATATATATAATATAAAACATAATTATAAAGGATAAACTTCAAATGCAAACCACTGTTAGTGATTTGAAAAACTAAAAAAGGATATAAAAGGGGAAATTATAATTTAGCAAAAGTAATGAGTCATTTATTATGAAACTCAAATTGATATGTTTATGAGAAGAGATGACTTCAAAATGGGACAACATGATAGATTTGAATGTTTCAAGAGAAAACTTAGATCAGGATGATTACAAAGAAATTCAGCAGTTATTATTAAAGTCGTCAAGAATATCAAGGCAGTGCATTCTATTTTAAGAAAAGTAAAATGTTATTGCCAATTACTGTTATTTGCTTATATATATATATATATATATATATATATATATATATATATATATATATATATAGATATATATATATATATATATATATATATATATATATATATATATATTTCACTGATTAGGTGTTAAAAAAAGTTCCAAATTTCATTGTGTACATTATATGCTGCCATGTTAAAAAACATTCTCCATCAGAAAAGCTTACAAGAAAGTTTTTGAAAGAAATATTGTTTATGTTTTATAAAATAAATAATAGGTGGCAACACGATATGACTCACTTATTTCAGCAATAATCAGCTTTTACCAATATTTAACCAATTACGTTCAAGAATGAATTTGGTTCCTTAGAAAGATATTACAACTGCAATTTGCTATTGTTATTTCACATTTTGTCTTGACATGAGCTGTTTCATTCTTAAAGTATTCAAATTTGTATAATGAAAGTGAAAACTTACTTAACTTTATAAGTTAAACAGCAGATTTTAAATTTAAAGCTATTGCAAAAACAAATTAAAAAATGACAACAGATGTGTTAATGTGAAGTTTAAAACAAAGTATATATTGTACAAAAGAAAAATGTATCCAATACGTAGTTCAAAAGTAATCCATTTTTTTCATTCAATTATTGGCAAAACAATTGTATTTTAAAATATGTCCAATATCATTTTAAAAGTTAAATTAAAAATAGTATTATCATAATTTTCTCGGAATTATCACTGTTGATCAATTTTGTGATTTTATCTCAATTTATTGCACTTTGAGATGAGATGGATCCAAAGAGATATTTTTTATAATAAATGTTTTTTTTCCTCAGTACAGTTTGTTATATTTTAATCATACTGTACTTTTTTTTTTATTTTATGTGACACCCATATTGTCAGCAGTATATATTTTTGACTATTGGCCCAAAAAAATTGCCGTGATTAAAGTACACTTTTTTTCTTATACCTGAAAAAAGGTCTTGTGTATAATACACCACTGCGGATTATATACAGGAAAATACAGTATGTTAAACTTATCTTTGCATTATTACAGTAAATGATCACCTAAATATCTTATTGTTATTATCTTATTGTTTGTCCAGACAGAATATGCAACTCTACTTAGCTGCATTTTCTTTTTCAAACAGAATAAAAGATTTCAAGTGAAATAAAATAAAATGAGTTTCTTTTTGATAATAATAAAATTGATCTTTTTGTGCATAGGTCAATGGTTTCATATTCTGTGGTCACCAAGATACTGAGTACTGAAAGATATCTGCTAATGATCATTGTAATTGTTTGTAAAATTAATTAAATCAAATATTGGTTATGAAATATTGGTTATGAAATATTTTATATTCAGTTTGAAGCACAATTCTGAGTTGTATTTCAAACTGAAAAAAGCAATATCTGATATAGCTCTATGAATTAATTCGAGAAAAATTATTTAGATCTGATAAATTGATAATAAGGCCTAGAATCAACATAGTTGAAAGTACAAACTTATAAATCATTCAAGATGAAAGTCTGAAAACTCAAAAATGGCAGACAAGGTTTGAGACATCTTTTGGCACCTCATAGTGCAACATTTATTGATTCTTTTATGATAATGTCAGGTCTCATGAAAATATGGATGTTAATGTTTGTCTCATGAATATGTTTAAAGTTGAAACAATATCATATGAGAAATTCTTAGCATATTTCGACTTAAATTTGATTAAACCTATCAGGCATTGTAAAGAGACAAAGCCAACTTATACTGTCTAGAGTTTGAAGATTACACTTCTGTAAGAAAAGAGTTCCTAAAGTCATATTGTTTAACTCATTTCATCATTGCAGAAACCATAAAAGTTATAAAAAAACAAATAATTATCCTGCATCAATTTTAAATGTACGTTTCTTGTCATTTACTGATAGCCAAATTTTTATTTGTAGCAATTTTTCTTGTTGTCTTTTATCATTCTAAAAAATTTAAATTCTCCTATTTTTTTATTTCTTGGTTTTTTCATATGTAATCTCCGTTTAATATCTTGACTATTTTGCAACAGATTTCTATGATTATCCTCATCCCATTAATATTTTTCAGCAATAAGTTTTTTTAAGAAAATATTTCTATGAAATTAAATATTTGTTGTTAGTTTTACCCCCTTTTTTTTCTTCACTTTGCTGAATACAAATATCAACAGTCTTTGTCAAATACTTTACTTCATTGATTTTGTAAACCAAACTTATGATTTTTGTTTATGATCCATTGATTAAAATTTAATGTGAATAACACTTTAGAGAACATTTGTTTAAAATGTCATGTTTTATGCAACTCTGCAAAAGTTTTTGATGTATTTAATTGTTTTTCATTTAAAAATATTTAATGATTGTTTTGAATCAAACTAAAAGTTTTTTATTTATATTCAAATAAATGAAAGAAACTTTTGCTTTTAAATAGGGTGTTAGGAGGTACGAGAAATGTTATTTTTGTATGCTTAATATATAAATTTGTTATATATACTGATATTATATACAAAATACAATTGTAGGATATATAATTATAGGAGTCATGAAAATGATTTAAAAATAGATGTTTTCAAATATTTCTTATTTATTTATTGTCTATATATATGTGTGTGTTTGTAATTTATTAATGCATATAAACAATTTATTTATGGTTTTATATATTGATAAATAATCATTTTATTCTTTTATTATATATGTAAAGTTATAAATTTCAAATGAAATCATTTTATTATATAAGAATTAAACAAATTGCTTCTGTTATAGAAAATGTGCTTTGGATGCTTTAGAAGATATGTGTAAGTGGCTGGAAGAAGGTGGGGAAGTTGCTGTAAGCATTTTACATCTGTGTATGTCTCTAATAGTTGTACTTAGTATAACAGAATTTGCGTGATCATTGATATAAATAAATCGATATATGTATGAACTATAAGAATCATACTCATAGAGGCTTCCTGGAATAAAAGCATGATTAATTCTAAATTTCAAATGGATTTATAAAATGTACTTAAAAGTATGTAAGATGTGAGAAATTTGTTTATTGCAGTATTTCAATTATTGCACAAATGTTTCCCCCCCCCCCTTATAAATAATCTATAAAATGTCCTACCGAAAGTTTGACTGTAATAATAAAATTTCTAGAAGTTATATATTTTTGGATTTTAGTGAATGATGATTGGATAAAAGTTGAGTATTCAGCAAATTTAGAAATATGAGACCCTACTCAGCTCATTTAGAAGCTGAGTATATCTAATATTTGGTAACTCAGTAATTACTATGCAAATTGAATTGAATGTAAACAGCATAATTATATACTCCATAAAAACTGCCATTGCTATACGAAAATATAAATTCTAATAAGTTATTAATTTTCATTTTATCATAGTGAACGGTTCCATGGAACAAACAAATAGAAAATTTATCTGAAACAGTAATAGAAATATATCTTAAATAATTATTATTTAGAATAAAAATATCTGCTAAATTTATAGAAAAGAAATTGAAGATACTATACTTGGCTTGCAACTTTTGTTAAAAAGTATCTGCTTATAAAAACTCTGTATACATGAACATTTTTTTTAAACTGAAAATATTCATGAGAAAAATTCTCAAAAAGAATTTATTCAACAACTTGGCAGATTTTGACGACTTAAAAAATTATAATTTAAGTCATGATTTTTTAAATCTTTAAGCTTCGATTATTGAATAAATTAGGTTTTGAAAGCATTAAATAATGTTCAATTTGATTAATTATTGTTGTTGGCAAAATTTTAAATTTCTTTTATTCATTTTAATATATTGCATTTTAAAGTAACATTATGTGAGTCTTCTATTGAAAGGTTCATACCATTTTTTTTAATAAATATAAATAATGGCATGAACGTTTGAATATTTTCAAAATTTCTTTATCATTTATTCTTCACCTATTATAATTTATACTTCAGCTCTATTTCTATTATATACTTCTTCAACTGAGGTGAACCAGATATCATAAAACACGATTCCAGATTTGATGTTCATGCTAATGTTATCCATTATTTGATTTTGTGAGATACTTAAATAGATGTGCTTTCTTATAAGTAACTTTAAATATATATTTTCAAATTATTTCCTTTCCTCAAACATTATCTATGCTGATGTAATTTTTATTTCAATAACCACAGTGACTAATGGAAAGAATTTTAGATATTTAACTGAAATAGTTTCAATTGTAGCTAAAGATTCATCTAATATTTTTTAAATAATCATTAACTTTAAATCTAACTTAAATCAAAATATTCATCTTGGTTTTTACAAATATTTATCACAGTCATCATTCAAAAGTATAATTGTAAAAAAAAAAAAAAAAAAAAAAAAAAGTAGGTAGAATAATGTTCAACATTTGAATGTTTGCACATTCTGGAAATATTTAAAATGGCTCTTGAAAACTTACTTGAAAGGCCTTGATTTAATTTTGTGTGAATCTCTTGAACTCTGATTTAATTAATTGCTGTAGCCTAGTGGTAAGATACCACTTTATAGAGCAAAAGGTTCCCAGGTTTGATCCCAGCCCTTCTCAAACAACAGCATTTTAATATTGCTCTTTTGTCTTCTACATGCACATCTGTTTGGATTGGTACTTGGGAGTTTTCCAGGTTCCCTTTTTCCGATACATGAATAATGTCCATTATTTACATTCTGGGATGTATCCTAAATTGCCTTTCATCAATCTTAAGCCATTAGTTTGTCCACATCTTAGTGTCAAAATCAACTATAGAGACTTGCAAAGTCAAAATCAACAATCATATCAAGTTCAGGAAAATCAGATCAGGATCGTTTTCAGAATTTATCTTCCTATGCAATTAAAAACTTTTTCCCTCTTTATTTATTTATTTATTTTTTTTTTTTTGATTTAGAGGTTGTAATATTAGTAACTGGGGAGGGGGAAACATTTGATAAAAAAAAACTTGAAGAAAATTGACCTAGCATGTATTAATGTAACTTTATGTGTATGTATGTATGCAATCCTATGACATTAATATGACTACCTTTCAAAATCCAGAAAATCACCTTTTGTAAAGCGGACTGATGCGAGACATGCAGGAAAATGTTACCGTATTTTCCTGTATATAATCGGCTGCAATTGTTTCAGTGAATGGACGAAAGTATATATTGCAAATTATGTAGGGTGTCACATAAAATAAAAAGTAGATAGTATGATTAAAAATGTAACAAATTGTACAGAAAAACATTTATTATTAAAAACATCTGTTTCTATCTACCTCATCGAAAAATGTGATAAATTGAGTTGAAAATATCAGATACATAAAGAGTGATAATTCCGAGAAGATTCCAACAGCATTTCTTTAAAAAATTTTAAGTTTTTGATGGAGAATATTTTATACCAGATTATCCACAACAGTGTATGATACACACAACAAAATTTGAAACTTTTTTTACACTTAGTCCATGGATTGTATACAGGAAAATATGATAATTAGATATTGAAAGGTGTTCATTGAAATTTTTTTTCTTTAAACCATGCCAACTTCAGTATCCCTCCATCTGGTCTTGTTGCATGATTAGGGATCCATACTATGATCAGTTTGGTTGCTCACAGATTCTTGATTGGGATAAATCTGGGTAATTTATTGGCCAAGAGATCATAGTAAAGAAATCTCGTGTTCTTCAAAAGTACTGTGCAAGCTGTATGATGTTATGTTTTGTCCTGTTGATAAACATTTTGAGGAAAAACTATTCATACACTAGGGTAGACATGGTTCACAAACACATATGCATATTTGTGTTGATCCATTCTGCCTTCCTTAATGACAAGTAAAGCTAAAAGATGCTACAGCTTTTTTTTTTTTTTTTTTTTTTTTTTTTTGAGTTTTCCCTTTTTTAGTTTAGACATTTCTGGTAATTGCTACAAAGTGTTTTTTCCCCAATATTTCACACCATTTTTATTAATATCCATATGCCTAAGGGAGCATAAAATGTGATTCATTAGAAAAATATCTGTTCACAATGAATCACACTGTACTTGTTCAATGGATATCCTGTTGTGGTATTTGTGTGCAAATTCCAGCCAATGAATAGTAGTAAAACAGGTGCATTGGTCAGTCATATGTGGAGGTCTGTAGGCAATAATATTCTCTGAGCGGTGTTTGTGGAGGCACTATTTCCAAGTGGTTGGTTTTACTTAAATGGTCATTTGTTCAGTAGTTGAAATTCCATTAACCGACATCTCTGCAGCCATTAGTCATCTGCAGCTTGTAATTGTACCACATTTGCAAATTGATCAAAGTGATAATTTTTGATAATGCTATTTTGCCATGTATTCTATAGTTTTATAACATAGTGGTATGGGAACAGTTAACAACATTGGCCATTTCAGAAATACTTTCTCCCTTAGCACAAAAGCCAATGATCAACCTTATTGGATATCAGATAAATCACTTCATTTCTGTATTATACCAATGATTGCAATATTTTCTGATTCCCTATAACAGTCTAGATATTTTCTATTGCAATAAATTGTCACATGCCTTCTGTTTTATTTTTCATTGACATTGATGTTCACATTAGTATGTTTGAACTGTGTATATATAAATATGAATATATATACATACGTATGTATTTGCATACTAGAAAGTTTTAAAATTCTATAATTATTATATTTTCTAAGTCCTTGCTGTTTCTTTGTTTTTCAACTCGTATTTATTATTTTTAAAAATATTTTAGAAACAAAGAAAATTGCAATTTAATTTTAAATTATTGAGTTACATATTTAGCTGTGTACTTTTACTAGATTTTATACATTTTATTAAAACACTTTCTATACTTTTTTTTTTTTTTTTTTTTTTGTTTTACAAATTTTGTTCTATTTGTTCAATTTATTCAAAAATACAAAATTATAATTTATGTAACTTATTCGTATTTTACACTTTACTCTTATCAAATTAACGAAACTCTTAATAATTTATGCTATCAGATTAGAAACTCTTCATTTCAAAATTTAATTCCAGAAACTGGTAATTTTTATTAATATTTTATTATTCCTTAAAGGAACTTGTAAATTTTATATTTTAAATATTTCTGTTTTAATAACTGTTCTGCATTTATTTAAGATATTTATAATGAATACATTTTTGAATTAGAAAACATTAATTGTAGGGTTGCTTAGTTTTTTTTTTTTCTTATTTTTTTTTCAAAATTAACTTCTGCATAAATATTTGCCTCATTTTGTTTTTTATGGTATATATAGGATTTAATATTCTAAAACTGCAAAATATGGATACTATTGTTTTTGACATTAAATATATCTTTTACAAAATAGTGCCTATTATAATATTCATTAACCTTTGTTAACTTATATTAATTGGATGTTATAATTATTCAGAAGCCAAAAGTTGTAAAATTTTTAGCCCAGGGTGAAGCACATTTCTCTGAACCCTTTAATTTTCTTCATGATGTTTGGTTTATTTTGTAGCATACTTTTTTGTTATGTTTTGTAAAAAATTTTATTATATTAAATCCTTTCATTTTATTTTAAATATACTTTGGTTCTTTTGTCCAGCTTATATTAATGTAAATAACCTTTTAATATTGGCATTGTGATCTGAAAAATTTATAATGGTCATAATTTTATAACTATGTACAATCATTTATCAAGTTTGCAAAATTCTTTGAAGTTTGCAATTGTTTTGATTCAGCTCCAAAGATGGGTTTTCCAATAAAAAAACTAGTTTGAATCTTTTTCTGTCTATTAAATATTTAAAGTTTTATTTATTTATTTATTTTTTGCTTAGAAATGCAAAGATTTTTATTGTTTTGACAGCTTGTCTTGAACATTCTTTTTTTATTTTTATTATTAAAATAAATAGATATCTCAAAAATTCTTCCATACAGCAATTTTAGATTTATTGTGAGAAGGACAAAATACCATATTGAAATCTCTTACTTAAATAATGATTGTACTTTTTGACATTTTTTATATTTTAGGTTTATGATGCAACTAATGCAGCTGTTGAAAGAAGAAAACTCTTACATGACATAATTTGTAAAAAATTTGGGTGCAAGTTATTTTTTGTTGAATCTGTATGTGATGATCCCAGTATTATTGAAGCTAATTTGAAAGTAAAATATTAAACTTATTTAAAAAATATTAAATTTGTGTATTTATTAATATTTGTGTTGTTAACTATTACCACACTCTACTTAAATGCGATGAACTATTAAAATACTATTTTGA
>JAPDSC010107685.1:277114-300820 GCA_026290005.1 Latrodectus geometricus
TACCACACTCTACTTAAATGCGATGAACTATTAAAATACTATTTTGAGTTCATGAAGGAACTATTTGTAGATAACACAATTATTTTAATTTACAAGGGAAATTCATCAAGTCCACTGAAAATTATAACTATTCTGGAAATTTGTGGCCATTTTTATTTTATACCTCTTATAATGGCCCATTGATGTTTATTGTTCTTGCTCCATTAATTAGAGAAAAAAGTGTTATCAATATGCTCAATTTAATTGCCTTTAAATTTGTTATTAGTAAGTGAAATTAAAATAACAAATTGGATATTAGAATTATAAATGCTATTCACATAAGATTAAGTCATTGTTCTTTAAATAATTTTATTATATTCTTTAAATGATGATAGCTTTTTATCATTTTTCATTTTTACTCAAGGAAATTTTTGATTATTCAATAACTTTTAACTGATTTTACTAATCAGTAAAATAAGAGTTCATTAATGGTTTTTGCTTATTAATTGCTGATAATTTTTGTTTTAAATTGTTTTGATTTTAATATTTCTTGTCAATATTAATTAATAGAAAAAGTGTTCTTAAAAATTAAAGTATTTTGCAAATCATATGCTTATAATGAGAATAGTTGCCATTCTTTAAATTCTGTTTTGACAAAAACAAGATTAGGAGATTTTATAACAAAAAGTACCTCACCTTATCAGTGTTTTTCTACTGATTGTGAAAAGTACTTAATGCTCATGAAAAGCAAATAAAAAAATTAGAAAACTGAAAATGACTAATAATTTTTTATTGAATTAAAATTTGATTTTTATTTCTTCAAAAACTTTGTGAATATGTTATTATTGAATTGTATTGAAGCTAAATAGAAATTACTGACATTTATAAAAAAATTGTGTAGACTCAAATATAATTCAACTCATCCATAGTTTATTTTACTTTAATGTTACCAATGTTATAGAAAATAACTGATTTAAATTATTTATATTAGTTATCATGCAATATTTGTTCTTCGTATTTCTTTCTATTGTTTTCAATGGTTATTTAAAAATTAATCACTATATATATTAATAATTCAGTATAATAAAGTTTGTATAAGTCTAAGATTTTGTACATAAGATGAATATTAAAAAAATGTGTATTATTAATTAAATTCAGTACTAATACTGTAGATCATAAGTGGTTCCTTAGTTATTAAAGTGAATTTACTTAATAAATCAGGAAATAATATAATATAGAAACAGGTAACCTACATTAATTTAGTATGTCACTTACATGTATAGAACAATAAATTTCATTTTTATTTAAATTTTAATTTAATTATTTTATTTTTATCAAATTAAAAATTTCTGTATTATTAATTTTATAAATATTTTTATTACTTAAAATTCAATTTTTATAAAGGTAATGATAATTTTTCATTGGGAATTATTTTTGGCATTTGAAGTTTGTTCTGTCTATTTTATGAATTCTTTTAAATATTTATGTTTAAAACAATTTTATTTAAGTTAATTTTTTTTAATACTTCTAGCTTATTTTTCATCTGTAGTTTTGAAATCTTTGTTTCATATTTATGTCTGTACTGATTCTTTAACTGGAACAATATATATTTATGCTTATCTTCAAAAAATTCATTATAAGTTTATATTCATGAACTATTGTTATCTAAATATTTTTACCTTTCATACTAATTTCTTACAGGAAGTGAAAGTACACAGCCCTGATTATAAAAACAAGAATGTGGAAGAATCTTTACGTGATTTTATGTTTCGAATAGAACATTATAAAAAAGTGTATCAATCTCTTGATGAAAATTTAGAAAACAATTATTCTTTTATTCAAATATATAATGCTGGACACAAAGTTTTTGTTCACCGTCATGAAGGTAAGGAAATTAGAATAGATTGTTTGAACTTAACAGCTGTAAATAAGTTTAATATGTTTGCTTTTCATGTTAATCTTAATTTTTAATGAGATAACTGTTTTAAAAAAAGTATATTGGAAATTATTGAGTTCTTTATTATCAATAGAAGCTGAAAAAATTGTGCTGATGTAATTTTTACTTTTTCCCTTCCTTGTCATTTTTTCTGTTAAAAATGAGTAATTTTCAAATATCTCTGCACCCGTTGAGATTTATATATTATTTTTTTTTATTTAGATTTATACTTCATTTATATATATATATATATATATATATATATATATATATATATAAAGTATAAATTATTTTTTAACAGTTTATACATATATAAAAACTGGAATTTTTTTGTTAAGCATAAATATAAGACTGTCTAAAATTGCTTTAATATATTTATTTTTTTCATAAGTTCTGGATTTAGTCAACTTATCTAGTCACTAAATGAAGCTTTAGGTTTTCAATGAAACTAATTTGAGATACTTTCTTACTAATTATATTTTTACCAAATTTTTTGTTGAATTGATGGGATTTTGTTTGACTTTTCATTTGTAGAATTTAAGTTCATATAAAATCTAAAATTACTTAAATGACTTTTGATTAAATTTCAATAGTAAAGTGATGCATTATTGTATAAAACATAATCATTCAATAGTTGATAAAATATTAATTTATATTGAAATTCTTTTCCAAAACTACTAATTTTTAATAATCTCTTGTACCTGGAAAAAGTTCAGTTTAGAAGATTATTTAATTTATCATTATAAATCTAATGTTAAAAGAGATAATAGAACTAACAATTAAAAATTTTTGCACTAAATTGATGCCTCTTTATATTTAACTTTTTTAAATTAGCTATTTTTGACTAAATTTAGAAAAAAATATTTTTAAAATAAAACAACATATTGTTAATCCCAAAACTACTATTCTATAAGTTATATTTTTGTGTAATATTAAAGAATATTTATTAGTTTTTGATTTTAACAATGTCATATTTCAATATTGTGAGATTTTTTTGCACCAGTAAATATTTTATTTTATATATATTTTTAAATAAAAATTATATTCAACTGTCAGTACCACAATTAACCTGATAAAACTTAAAAATTAATTTAAAATTTCATTAAATTTTTTTTGAATAAAATCATTGTTTTGCTTAGTTGAATGGATGTGAGATAAAAATATTTTTTCTTTTTCATAATCAGAATTCTTTTTTATTTTATTTATTTATTTTTTTAACCATTAAGCTAGATAAAATTGATAAAATTCTCTTATTTCATACAAAATTAATCTGCCACAAGAAATAGGACATATATTATAGATGTACAGGGGTTGTCCAAAATAATAGAAAAGCCTTGCTGAAAACAGTGACTTCCATATTTGATTGTATAGAATTAAATAAATACATAGATACCTTTTTTTTATTACATCGTTGCTTATAGTTTCAAGAGGCATATGAGTGTATTGTTACATCAGTATTTGCTTGATTTTGTTTTGGATGAAGCTAAAAAGAGAAACCTGAAAGTGTCCTAAGGAGAGAAATTAGTGGAATCCATTCTAATCACATTGGTCTGATTACAGTAGAACAGCAGTTGGAGTATCGATAGGAACCATGTTGGAGCTCATGACATCATTCAATGACCACAGCAAAACAACATCTGTGAGACAACTTCAGGAACAACAACTTCAGAACTTCAATTGAACTCACTACTAGCCATTAAGAAAAATTATGACTGCTTTAAAAAATCATATGATTGACTTTTAGTCTGAATGAACATTTACAGAACTAATATTTTTAAGGGGATTTCATAAGCAAAATATTTGTGGCAGGGCCTCATTGTGACAGGTATAAATCAGAAATGACGAGTACAATATTGTAAAATGCATCATCAAACTTGGATTGCAAATCTGTGGAAATATCTATTGTTTTCTAGTGAATCTAGTTTCTCCCTTTACCTCACAACCATATAGGTTTACCTTTGAGGAATCCCCATGGAAGCCTATAACTCACATTGCTTCCTCTTTATAGTGAAGTATAAGTTGATTCTGTAATGGTTTGGGAAATTATCTTATTATTTGAAGATGGCAGTCCACTTGCCATTTATCACAGCACTGACTATTTCACTTTTTTAGTTTTAGTATTAAACTGCATCCATAGAAAGACATTGTTTCTGTATGGAGTTTGCTATTATTAAGATAATTCCTCGATTCACTGTAGTTAACTGTTCAGTCCTAGTCCTGGTTATGGAAATATGGGGTTAAAGCTACACATTTTTCCTGGCATTCCTGATCATTGAACTTAAATAACATAGAGCCCCTATTGTCCATTTTGGAAGAAAGATGGTGATCCCAGTATCCTGTTTCCATATTTCTATGAGAATTAGAGAAGTTTCTGCATAAGAAATGTTGTAACTTCCCACTTATCACCATTCACAACTTGTATATGTTAATTTTAAAAGGATTCAAGTGGTTTTAACTTCTATAAGTACTCATATCATATTAGGTGAAAACCACTTCTCATATGGATTTCCATTATTTTGATCAACCCTTGTGTTGTGTAATACTAAAATGAATGTAATTTATAGTTTTTATGTCTAATATTGCTACTTTTATTTTAGGTCACATTCAGAGTCGAATTGTTTATTACCTGATGAATATTCACATCAATCCTCGCTCCATTTATTTGACTCGTGTATGTTAAAATTATAATTTTAAAGTAAATATGTAAATTGCATAGCTCTGTGTAAAGTTTATAAAGCTTTGACAATTTAATGACATGGCTAATTGTGTGTAAAAATAATCTCTTTAAATTATATCTCTTTAAATAAAAATTTGTGTGCTTTTGAATATCCATATCAAATCATGGTATACATTTTAAGATACTAGATCTGAGCTTTCTAGCTTTTTTTATGACCCTCATCCCTTTTTCAAATGTTTGTTATGGTTCAGAGATAAATGCTCAGATACATATGTCCAGATTGTACTATCAAATTCTTTTTTGTCAAATTTGTTGTATGAATTTGACGAATGAACTTAAAGAAGAAGTTAAAAGGGAATAATTAGTATTTAATATTTTTAACTAACAGAGCATTTTAAACTTAATTGTTAGCTAATTTTATTGATTTTACATGTATTTATTTAATTTGATTTAAATAAGGAATTTATATATTACTAATTTAAAAATAGGCTAAATAATTTTGTTTGAAAATGTAAAGACATATATTGTATTGAAAAAAAATTCATTATTTTCATAATTAATTTTAGAAAAATATAATTTATTCTAAGATTAATTTATTATTATTTATTCTAAGATTAATTTATTATTATTCTAAGATTAATTTATATTTAAAAAAATTAAAAGTAAATAATTATCTTTAATTTTGTAAATATTTACAATTGAAAAATTCATTTTGTAAGTAACTTTCACTAGTTACTTTTCTAAACTAAATTTAGTGAGATCTAAAATATTATTAATAAAAATAATATGTTTCATAACTATGATTATGATATTGTATGAAAAAATTAATATTTTTTCAGAAATTGTGATACCAGTAAAAAAATGTTATTGTAATTAAAAATGCTTTTTTTAAAAATATTTTTGGTGAATTGTGATTCATTTCTTTGAACCATATATTAAAAAATATAGCTATTATATGGATTAATAATATAAAAGTAAATGATTTAAATATTTCCTTTTTGTATAAATTGTTAAGAAAATGAGCTAAACATAAACTCCAAAATATTCTTATTAACAGTAGAGTCTAACATCAAAAATACTTTATAGAGTTTGAAATGCTTAGTGTCTTGAAGTTTCTTGATTGGCATATTCAAATAAACGTTAATCATGTGCTTGCTAATAAAGCCACCTGTTTCCAATTTGAGAAATCCATAAATTTAACAAACTATATATTTCAGATTTCCCCATACTCTCTCTCTAATTTTATGAATTCAATTAAAAAATTTGATCTTATTTTGATATTTGAAAGTTAATAATTAGTACATGCAAAGCATATTTATTATTTGTATATTTTGAAGTCGTCAAATGTTTTATATATACATTGCAAATGATATATAAAACATTCAAATATTTTTTATTTTTTAATAAATTTTAGCATGGTGAAAGTGAATTTAATGTCTTGGGTAAAATTGGTGGTGATTCTGAACTATCTGATCGTGGTTGGGAGGTAAGAAAGCCTTTTGCATTTAACTATTAAGTATATTTTATATTCCTCCTTGGTTATGTTTTAATTTTTGCCAAAGGTAAAACGTAATTTACATGATATATAAACCATCCATTATAAAATTGTTTATAAAATCTGAAAATTTTGCTTTTACTTTAAATAACTGTATAAATCTATTTCACTCTCAGTTTACTTTACAGAAATTATAATTTGTTTATTTCATTTTATTGAAGAGTTTAAATTATAGCCTGTTGTTTTAGTGACTACACGTATTGGAGTATTTATTAAACTATATTGTTGGACTGTATAATCCTCTTTTAATGCCCAAAAAGTATCAAAATATTTCCAGCATTCCTCATAGAATGTTTTTTCTCTAGCTGAAAGGAAAAAGTTATGTTCTAAAACTTTGATTTATTTTCATAAAATGTTTGTTAATTCATAAAATGTTTGTTGAACTTTTTGTGTAAATTTTAAGAAGTTCTTTTTCTATCAAATTTACTTATATATAACAAAGAATTTATATTCTATAAACTTGATGAGATACAGGCATAAATTTGTTGTTTAGAAAATATGTGCAATGTGGTTGCAAATTTGATTTAAAAAAAATCCCAGTTTTATTAAGCCAAACATTTGCACTTTGACCTTCAGTTCAACTTCATGAGTTGGATTAACTCCTTTATATTAATGTATGTAGTGGTTTAGATCCATTTTAAAATTTAGGCCCCAGTCTAATTAGCCATTGTATAAAAAAATGACCATTGAGTGACAAAAAATCAATAAAACCAACTTCAATTTTATTAAAGAAAATGCATGCAATTTATAGCATATTTATAGTAAAAAGGGATAAAAATATCATTTATGGTTAGGGGAATTTCAGTTAGAGAATAATTTAATAAACACATGTTTAATTTACACGTATGTATGAATAATTGCAATCAATGAGCACAAAATAAATTATAGATGATTCAATTTTTATTATAAAATATTCAAAGTAGATATTAAAAAAATAATTTTTTAAATATTTAGATGTATGAAATATTTATCTAGCTATAAAATTTCTGAAGACTTAAAATGTATTCAACATGATAAATATAACCATAATCTGCAATTCTGAAATCATTTTAATATAATTTATAATACAAATATTGAGTACATATTTACCTAATGCTTTTCCACAGGTTGATAATTTAATTCTTTCTTTAAGTACTGTGATATAAATATTACATAGACTTTTGATGAGCATAAAATACAAGTTAAAAGATATATAAGTCATTGGATGATACTTAGAAATGTTTCGGCAATTCAGAAACAATCACAATAGATTATTTTATAAATAAAAGGTATTTTTTAAAACGTGGCATGATGGAATATCCTTAATTAGAGTTCCATTATACTCGTGTTTGAGGATTTAAACTACAAAACTCTTGCTAATAATAATAAAAATTAAGATGTTTAGATTCTTGTAATGCTAAATATTCATGATACAATAAGACTCTATGTTATCAAACTATATTCCACATTACTTATTTGCATGAAAACTATTAGCTCATACTGTGCATTGTAATTGAATATCATTGTTAGAATTCTTATTAGATGCTTCTTACATTTAGTTCTTATCATTTTTATAAGAAATGAATATTTCAGCTTAGAAAAATCTGACTGATTTTATATATTATACTTTAAGAAATTGTACAAAAATTGTTTTGTAGAATTTGTATATTTTATTTATTATGCTTATAATATTACCTCTATATATGATTATCTAAAATACTATTCAGTTTTAAAAAATTTGTTATATTTTTAACAAATCAATTTAATTTATACTAAAAAAATATGCAGCTATACTTTAAAAATATCAATTTATGTTACAAATAAAATTTCTAATGTTGATTTTTTTAAATTTATTTATTAGTATGCCAGAATGCTTTCTAAATTTATAAAAGAGCAAAATATTCCAAGGCTGCGAGTTTGGACCAGTCTTCTAAAACGCACAATTCAAACTGCATCTGGTATTGTTGCTCCCACAGAACGATGGAAAGCTTTGAATGAAATCGATGCTGTATGTTTTGCATGTTAATTTTAAGTATAATAAATATTTAATAGAATAAATGCACCTATTATAAATAAATGTCTAAAAGAAACAAGTTTCGTGCATTCCTGAATAAACTAATTCATTGTTTTTTACCTTTTTTATATGAACAAACTTATTTACTTTGAAAATGATCATTATAAATGAAATATGCTATGTATGTTATTAAATGTGAAATTAATAAGGACAATTAATAAAAAAAATGAATACCAAATCAAGAAATGCTCTGCATATTTGCATCATTAATTTTAGAATTTACAAATTTTATGTATTTGTACATATATTCTAAATAAGTATAAAAATATTTATAAGTTCTGAAAAATAATTTCAATAATAAAAAGTTTTAAATATTTTTCTAGCTTTATGCCCAAAACAAGGTTAAAAAAAAAAAAAAAAAAAGATATTATGTTAAAAAATTTCAATATTAGTATGTTTTGTCACAAGTTTTTTGTAAAAGAAACCTGAAACCTAAAATTTGAAACAATATTTTGTATTCATATATAAAGTTTCACGTTGATACTGCAGCTGAGGAAAACCTTATTTGAGAAGAATTGCATTTTTCATTGTAAGAAAGTGTTAATTTTAGAAATAGAAATAATTGAATTAATATCCTAGAGAGATATTTGAATAAAATTTTAGGCAGTATGTGTATGTATGATCTGACTGAACATCTAGTTTTCCTTAAATGCTTATTCAATAAATTTTTGTTTATGCAATTAATTATTCAATTTGTCAGCCATTTCAAAAAATAATGAATCAAAATATTCAATTTCACAAAACACTCATTGAATGTATGGTTTATACAATTTTATTAAATTAATTTAATTTTTGATTACTTTTTTTTAAAAATTTTTTAAAAATTTCAAGATGTTTGAAAATTTTTTATTTATTTTTAAAAATTTCAAAATGAGTATTTTAAAAGTAATATTCATTTTAAAATAAACTTATATTTAAATTCTATATTTTTTTTTTATTTACTTCTTATTTCTTAAAAAAATTCAAGTGTATGAAAATTTAATAAAAATGTTTTTGTGAAATTTAAAATATGCTAATTACACATGTATAGTCATTTTTATTAATTTGTAAAAAATTTAAGTTTCTTACTGAGCAGTAAAAAAAACTTACAAAGTAGTATAATCAAGAGGAAATTACCAATTAAATAACTTCATTAGTTCATTGATTAAATATATGTATGTATGTAGAATTATGTTTATTCTTTTTATAACTATAATTTCAATTTTTATTCAATTATAGATTTCAAATGTGCTAAAATTGTTTCATATATATTTTTAAAGTATATGAAACAATTTTAGTCTTTATAAAGAATGTGTCCATTTCATTTTATTAAAAAATAAAATTCATTCACATATACAGGATTTATTCATATAATTATATATATATATATATATATGTCTGCTTTTGAACTAAATCATTTTTGTAACCTTACTACAAAGATTATTTAAACTTTTGATTTTTCATTTTAATATTTTAATGAATTCTTAATTCAAGCAACTTTTGTTGTGAGATAGCAAAACTGATGTAACTAAAAGCAGATAAACTTATGTTTCGATAACAATGATTATTGTATTCACTAAAAGGACTTTGGCAACATTTTTGATGTCCACATCTTAACTATTTAAAAATTAAAATTGTTAACTAAACTTTTAAATCAATTAATTAATATTATCTTAAAAGTTATATAAATTTTTTTAGTCCAAATCTATTTATTAAACAGTAATCTTTGTTGGAAATAATAACCCAAAATAAAATAAGCACTTAAATAAACAGGACTGCAAACTTTTCTTATTTAAGTCTAAGCTTACTATATAATGCATATTTTCGTATTTTATAACAGTGTTTTTAATTTTATATACTGTAGTGTATTTTATAGAAATGTTTATTAAAGCAAACAGGATATTATAATTATTTTATTCAAAAAAGGGACGATACAATTATACACACATACATATATCAAAATTATTGAACTTTCTGTTTGTAACATTCTTATAATCTTGAACTCAGATTGTTCACCTTAGTGCTCATTTTTAAGAATACTACATATACTAAAAATGAAATTTAAGTTTTCATTTACAAAATTATTTTTTAAACTTTAAGTCTATTTTTAAAAATTGTTTTCTACATATTAATGACTTAATAAAAATTTTTTATTATTAGGGTATATATGAAGAAATGACATATGATGAAATACAAGATAAACACCCAAAAGAATTTGCAGCACGTGAAGAAAATAAATTCAAGTATAGATATCCTAGGGGAGAGGTAGATTATTATAAAAATACTTGCATATCAAAGTTTACTTTTTAAGTTTAAGATAACTAAAAGTGATTTATTGTTTTAGTCTTATGAGGACTTAGTATCCAGATTGGAGCCTGTCATTATGGTAAATAAAATCTTAATTTTCTTCATTTAATTACCTTTCAGAAAATCAGTTTTTTTTTTTTTTTAAATGTTTTAAAGTCACAAAAAATTATTTTATATTTTTCAGTTTTTTTTTTTCCTCAATTTATTATAGTACATCTTAGATAAGGAAATTTTTTACAATTTTTAATTCAAATTATTAAACCTAACCAAATAGTTTTGAATATTATTATTGTATTATAAAGTTCTATCATATATATATTATAGATGAATTAAATTGTATTCAAACAAAAAAAAAAATTAAAAAATATATGGAAATGATAATAAAATCCTTTATTTCCATTTATTTTAATTATTTTTGCTCAAGTATAATGTTACAAAAATTTTTTAATGAATATAGTTAAAAAATGAAAATGTTAAAGTAAATGCAATTTTGGAAAAAATATGAATAATCAATTATTTAAAATAAGCTTATGTTTTTATGCTCATAAATAATGTGTGTACAGTGCAACACATATAAAATTTGTTTGATTGTCAAAAATGAGGAAAGTAAGAAAGGTTATTGTGAGTTATGCTTTCTTAAAATTCTTACAAAAATAATTTTTGAAACATTTAAATATCAAATCATATTGTATATTCTATATACCTGTATTTATAATAATAAAAATAAATTAGATATTTTTGGTTTTCAAAATCTTAGATAAAATACATTTTTACTGCTTTGAGTTTCAATCTCTTACTTATTCTTATGTAATATCTGTTATTTAAGATGTTTCAAAATGCAGAAATTATCAGGTATAAGAATTATAGTTGTTAACAAAATTTTTATTAACTAGCTATTTCTTCATATTTATTAGAATATTAGTAGTTATATAATATATATATATTAGGTTGGGGGAAAAGAAATCCATTATTTTTACGTGAACTTTATGTAACTTCTTTTGGATTCACTTTGTAAAAAGGTTTAAAACAGCTTTCATGTAGATTTTTAGGTCTTGCGCGTTACGACTGCTGACATGCGGTTAACTTCGATCATTTTTGATATTTTATAGATATTTTTGACGATGCTGTATCCACAAGCGAGGTGCATCTCTAACATCAAAAATACCTGAACAGAATCGACGAAACAAAAATTGTACGTTACTGGTTGTTTCAGTCTTATATAGGACGATAAACACCTTTTACAATTTTAGCCACCTGGCTATCTTTTTCGCCGTTACAAGAGAAAAACGAAAATGTATCGAATTTTCTGTTTGTTGTCTTCCATTTTTAAAACCTTGTACTCGTAACTGAATTAATCAAACAAAAAACCGCAAGAGGATATTTTAGTGTCAAATGTCACTTTCCAACGAGCATAAATCTAAAATTGTTTGATATATACCTGACGAGATATCTATTTAGTACAGACGTCTACCAAAAAAATAATGGATTACTTTTTCCCCAAACTAATATTTATATATCAGATTATTATTAGAATAATAGAATTCATTTAATCTACTATTCTGATAATCTATAAATATTAATCTTTTTTGTTCACTAAATAAGAGATGATAAATAAATATGAAATGTTTTAAAATGAAATATGTATTTGAATTACAGAAAATGTCACATACTGACAAAAAAGAAATTTTTCAGACTTCATCCCACGATTAATTTATTTCCATGTTTCAAAAAATTAATTTGCATTGTTCATGTTATGAATATTTTTTACGGGTATTATTTATGAAGTCAAATATTAGTTTTAGCATTTGTATGTATGTTTTTGATATTCATGTCTTTATGCATATATTGCCTTAACTTTGGTATATTTTTCATGAATATCTTGCATCCAGAGAAAGCTGTATTTCATATAAATACTTATAGATATTGAATAAAGATGTAGTAGTTCTTATAAATTATTTTTAAACATAATGTAATGTTTGCTATGGTTTTATTTTGTATTTTTTTATTATTTATGCATTGAAATATAGTTTGAATGCTTTATATGTATTTGACAATTAAGGAACTTGAAAGACAAGAAAATGTCCTAGTAGTGGCACATCAAGCTGTTTTACGATGTCTTCTTGCATATTTTTTGAATAAGAAGTCAAGTAAGACTTTGAATATTCAATCTTTTTATAGCTATATTTAAGTCTTATTATTATTGATTTTAATTGTATTAGAATAATGAATTGATTTTTATATTATGTATACAGTTCAGTCAGATTGATGTAACCACAATATTTAACGTTATTTTAAAATATTCAATGAATGCAACATTGCAATGATGAGTGTAGGAATTGTGCCAGAGAAAAGCAGTTTTTCTGAGATTTGTCTGTGCACTCACTCATAGCGCTTCTGTCCAAGAATGGAGCGATTTCTAAAATCGCCTAATTTTATAAACTATTTGCTTTGTTAAAGTATTCTGTGCATGACAAAATGACGTTATCTTAAATCAGAGACATTGCAAATTAATCATCCCAGATTAACACTAGGGCTACTAACACTGTCTCCTGGTTAATTATTCGTCAAATATTACTGTGTATAGGGCTTTGTAACATATGCTTGATTAAGGTCCTCTGTGCTAACTATTATTGGCGATGAAGAATAGAAGTTGCATTCAAATGTTTCAACATTGAGTGATAGGTGATTTCTCTTTATGAAAACTTTTTAGGCTCCAGCAAATGAGTGGAGCATAAAAAATATATGACATGAAGTACCTGAAAGCAGCACCCTGTAATAATTGTTAAAAAGGATTCAAACTGAAGGAGGAAGTATTAGCATTTGAGGAATATTTTTGTGGCTGTATATTTATCATTGTGAAAGGTACAATGAATCAACAGAAAAGGTTATTTGTCTTGCAGATCACACCTATCTCTTTCTGGGGATTGTTATTATATAGCACACCATCTCTATCAAGATTGTATGATGTGTCACATAGCTGATAGTGTATATGTGACATTTAAAAACCAGATTGAGTTTACTATACTCTCTGAACTTAAATCCATCTTAGAAACTGTGGAACCACTTTGAATAACTCTGCCACATAACCTAGTACTCTGAAATGGGCAAGCTCTACATCCCTATGAATATATTTCAAAATTTCTTTTATTCTTTTGTGGCATATCTGAGCAATATGTGCTGCAAATAGAAGAAAAAGGCTAGATAGTTTTTTTCATTAATGTGATTACATTGTATATAAATAAAACATAAAAAATTTATTAAATATTTATTAAAAATTTTATTTTTTCTATTTAAATATTAATTACTGCAATTAAATTCATAGCTTATGAACATTTAATTGAAATTTTATTCTATAATTAAAACTGTTATTATTATTTTCACATTCTGTTTTAGTCAATGGCTTGTCTTTTCCAATTTTTTTCTTCTTACATTTTCTCATCAATCTAGAGTTAAGCATTGAGCGGTCTTACAGTTAAAAATCATTATACAGAAAACAAAAATAAATAAAAATGTTTTAATTCTTGTGCAGTTATCATTTTTGATGATATTTCTTATGTTTTTTATTTACATTAAAAAAAATGCTATTCCTTTTGTTAGAAAACAAATCAGTATGTTATATTTATATTTTATTTGCTGTTTATAGAAGAAAAATAAAGTTACATGCTAACAATTGCCAAAAGTAATCCAATTTGTTTTTATTTGCTAGCACTGATAATACAGACATTTAAATAATAAAATCAGAGAATTATATCTGAAAATATTTGATCTTCTTATTGCTATAATCTTCTTTATACATAGTTTTTATATAAAAGATGGTTAAAAATTTAAGACTTTTACACAAAGCCTGTTTAGATAATCAGTCAGGAATTTTCACCCATTTCAATTTAAAAATTTGTGTTTTTTTACAATAAACTCCTTAAAATATATTAAGTTCAAAGTCGTCTTTACTCATTTTATTAAATGTGAGAATTTGGTGTTCTACGCCTCAATATGTATCAAGCTACATACTAAAAATGACAAGAGATTATTCAGTGAAGTAAGCAATATTACATTATAACTTCAAGCAACACCATATATGCCATAGTAATAAAACATGCTGTTTACATAGAAGCAAACACTTTATTTTTGATCTTTTTAATTTCAAATATACTTCCTCACATTCACACAGGTTTATTCAGAGCATGTGGCTCATGATATTCTGCCTTTAATTGTAGCGTAGATGTTATTTCTATATTTTGAAATGAAATAGTTTATTTTTTCAGATTTAAAAAATAATATATGTTCCCATGGGTTAATAGCCTTTCTTTACACTTAATTGAGATTTTAAAAATTATTGCTGTCATGTGCATAATATTTCAATTTTCTTACTTAATTAAGAAAAAAATTATTTGTTTTAGAATTATAATACCAGTAGTTTTATCCATGTTATCTAAATATGAAGTTAAGTTTTGAATACATATTGTATATTATTTAAATAGAATAAAGATATGAAATTGCTAAATCAATTACTTCCTGAATTTTTTTATAGGCTAAAGGCTTTTAGTTTTAATGTAATATAATGTCTTCAACATGTTCACACTTAAAATTGCTTTTAACTTACTGACAAAAATATATTATAAATTATTTTCAAGTTGAAATTTTTTATATCAATTTAAAATATTTTCAACTGCTTAGATAATCCTTTTTCCTTGACAAGACATTAGTTTTTTGCTATTCCTTTTTGAAAAATATAAAATTATTTCAAGAAATATACACACATGAATTTTTTGTTGGACATTTTTTAAAATCATAAAAAAATATGGATAAATAATTCTATTTAAAAAAAATAATGATCTCATTCCATTGGATATGATAAAATCTCATTCCATTTGAATTTGTAAAATAAAAAGCAGTATGAGAATTATTGTGAAAACAATAATTTTTTTTTTTTTTTTTTTTGCTTATAAATTTAAAATAATGAGCAAGATTTAGATCAAAACATAAATTTTTTAAACCTGTTTTGATACAAAAAATAAATATTTATATTATAAAAATACAAAGCACGAAATGTTACGACTATAAAAAAAATAATTGTACAAATCTTACTTTTCAACTGGAATGAAAATAAATAAAAAATAAGAATAAAGAGATGAACCAAACGAAATTACTTAGTTATATATATTTTTTAAGTGGCTGTAATCAAAGCATATGTACAGCTATTGGCAGTATTATCTTTCAAATTATGTTAAAATGCAGAGACAAACAAATATGATGAGAATTGATCCTTCAAAATTTTTACTGAGTCTAGGTATAAAAATTCTGCTTGAGATATGCATTTTATATTTTCTTCATTATATTAAAGATGGTGTAATTGGACAAGACTTTCAGAGAAAAATAACTATATTGTTTCCCAAGTTGGATTAATTTGACTGACACATAGCAGCCATAAAAAATTTCAGAAAATTTTGACAATTGTCTTATCATCTTTACTTTGCGCAAAATTTGTTGAATTACTTCCATAATTTTAACTTTTACTTTCTATAATTTCTCAAAAATGAAAGTGATTTTCAAACATTCAAATTTTTGCTTCTGATTTTTTTATCCTAAAAGTTATATTTAGAAATTAAAAAATGTAGACAAGAGTAATTCTTCAAAAACAATGTATCATCCAAGCATTTTATCAATATCAGTACTTTCCTGAATTAATAATTATCCCACGAGTTTTAGTTCAGAAAAGATATATCATTTAAACCTTTATTCTAAATTTTAAATTAATGTTCAATTTACTTTTTTTTACAGCTGAGATTCCATACCTAAAAGTTCCATTGCATACAATTTTGAAGTTGACTCGAGCTGCATATGGCTGTGAAGTTGAGGAAATCAGAATACCTGTTGAAGCTGTGGACGATCACAGCCTTTTGTGACACCAAGTGCCTTTATTAATATTTTAATAACATTGGTGAAAGCCAATTTAGGGTTGTTATGTTTTTCTAGTCTAAAATAACAGTAAAATTTTAAACATTTTTAAATGGTTTTTAACTTAGTTCTGTATTAAAAATTGTTTTTGCTCATAACATTATGTATGCATATCATTGTTTTGTAACATCTTTGATACAATATATTGTCTTCATTTTAGAAGTACAGAATAAAACAGTTGTTTGAAATTTGTGTTTTATTCATTTCTTGTTTTTCTGTAACTAAGAGCTAAGATACATGTTTGTGTATATTATTGTGATTCATATTAATTTGAAAATATACCTTTCAAAGTTCTTCTCTAAATTGTTCAAAAATTTAACATTTTGAAAAATTTATTTTGTAAGGGGCATTCAAACTTTATTTGTATCTAATTAAAATACCTATATGCCTAGTAATACATTGTTTAGTTATAATTTTGCACATTTGGAATAATAAAAAGTTATCCAAAATATTATTCTTAAATATATATGCTTTTATTAATTTAACAATTGTTATAAACAGAAATACTTTTCGATTAAAATTCTGAATTTTCATTCCTTCTTAAGTTACTTTCTTGTAAATATCTTCAGGATCTGTTGTATCCTCACTAGAAAAAATGACAGATTCACTAGACAGTTTTTGGAAGAATAAATTATAAATAATAATTTTAATAGCTTACAAAAATGAAAATAAAAGAAACTGAATTTATTATCTTAAAAAAATATAATTGAAAGACACACTTAATGAAAATCTAGAAAAATATTTTTAAATTTTTTTTTTTTTTGGTTACAGTATTTTTGACAATAATTAATAAATAATAAAATTTATACTTTGTTGTCAAATAATAAAATAAATAGTGAATAATATAAAACATTTTTTTTAAAAAAACAAATAATAAAAATGTTGTTTTGTGTTAAGTACATAAAATATAAATCCAAAATTTTTTTTAATCTTCATAATAAATTTTAATTGCATTGGAAAAATAAAAAATTGTAATAATGAATGATTTATGAAATATCTCATTATTTGAAAAATTATATTTTGTGCACCATTACCACACAAATACATGGGCACATTTCTATTAAAAAGTATTAAAATTTTTCCCCCCAATATTGAGAGAATAATCCAATTTAAAGTAACTAAATGAGGAACATTACAAAGAAAATTATAATAACTGCTTAAAAAAGTCAGTTTTCTTAAAAAAATTTTAAGTGTGATAGTTTATATTGATCACTATTTAAATATCTAGATTTTTCCCATGTTTTGAGCATTGTAAAATATGTATAAATTATTATTTTAACATGTAATAGGGAATTCAATAAAATAGATATTTCACTTGATTATGACAGTACACAAAATATTTTAATGCTTTAAATTTTCTCTAATTTAATTTGGAAATTTTTTCTTTCAAACTTGATTCATATTAAATATTACATACTTTTTTATTATTTAAGTGTACCTATGTAAAATACTTTAAACTTTCACAGATATTTTTAATTATTGGGTAATGATCTTAAAATTAAATTTTCTATAATATAGTGCATAATTTATTTATTATACTAGTATAGTAGTTTAAATCAATTTAAAATAAAATAAATATATTATTTATTTTCTGTACTTGTGCATTGGATGTTTAATTGAATGATTTTTGTATATTTATAATAAAAAAAAACTGTTACTAGATGGATTAAAAATGTTTTATGTACTTCATGATATTATATCGAAAAAAGAATTTTTTAATAGCATTTAATGATATTAAACTATCAAATGTAAATTAAGAAAGCAGATCTATTAGCTTATATTATGAAATAGATATATTTTCAAAGAGACTATTCAAATTTTCGTGAAAGAAAATCTTAATTATAAATACATTGTTTTCAATAATTTTTTGATTTTTCCATACATCATAAATCATCATTGCTAAAAAACTTATAACAAAATAAAGCAACTACATCTTAACATCACTGTAATAATCCTGTCCTTCAGGTCTGTTATACCTGGTAATATATTCTAACCCATGTGGTCCTTTTGAAGAGTAATTTTCCAAAAATGGTAATTGCAATAAATCTGAACGAAATGTTTTCAAGAAATATACCCAAGGTGTTACAATTTCTGGAACAGATTGCTCGGCAGAATTTACTTTGTTTAAAAGCTCCACTTCAACTTGTAATCTGGTATAATAAGTGGGATGATTTTCAAATGCATCCATATGAGAAAGCATTGCTTTATCTACTTTGAATATTTCTCCAATAATATTCTGAAAAATTAAAATAATTTTATATGTATCATAATTACTTATTAAAATAAAACTAAATAGAAATTCATGAAAAGCAAAGTATGTTCATGATGAATCATTAAAAGAATGAATAAAATTTTAATCAATGTGATTTATATTAATTTAAATTTTGTTCACAGCTTAATAAAATATTTTGTTAATCACAAGCCAAGTTCGAATCCCAACTAGGGTATGGATGTTTGGGGGGTTTGGAATTCACTTTAAACGGTCCCCGTCTGGTTAGTCCTCATGAGCAAGAAATCGAATCAAAATTATGCAAATTTAAGGGGCAGCTAGGATGTTCCCAGAATTTTGTTGATTCTTTATTACTATAGTTATATACATACTTATTTAATCGCTTTCAAAGTTGGCTTTTTCAGAACACTTCTGATTTTTATTTTTGTTGAAAACTTGAATAAAAATTCTGTTGTAGCATCTTTTGTAGTTCATCCATTCATAAGAATTTTGATATTTTCTATAGTATCTAAACTTTTATGTTTGATGTGGCCATTTTGATCTAGGGGAAGAACCAAAAATAGAATGTTAGTAAATCTGGTAAATAAAGAGCCGTGAAATTTTCTTTTGTGCAAATTATGTCTTTGTAACAATGTATGGAACAGAACATTGTCATAATGCATTAGTCACACTGCTTGCTTTTTGGCAGAATGTTTTCTTCGGGCTGACTTTCTTCATTTTTTCAAAATTTGCACATAAAAAGGGCTGTTAGTATCTTCCCCAATAGGTTGAAACTTAGTGTACCATAACTTTATTTCCCAAAATTTAAATGAGCATAACTTCTGCTTTGGATTGGATATATATATATATATATATATATATATATATATAATCAAGGGGAAAATGTAGTGTTTTTTAGTGATTGCATCTTTGTGTGATTTCTCAATGAATGTCAGGTCCTTTGACTTTTTTTAAATATATTCTGCTGCTGCAAATTTCCGAATTTTTATTTAATCAGCGTTTATTTACTGTGTATCCATAAATGCATGAAAAATCTCCATTTTTTATGTCAACTCATTGATGGTCAATTTACAGTCTGATTAAGTGTTTTATTTGTTTGGATAATTAAATGTGAACATGTTTTCTATTGTGGCTCTCGTTTTCTAGCAATTCCAGTTCATCCCAAAATCTTAAAAATCACTGTTAACTGAAAAGCTAACAAAGTTTGAAGTAGATTTCCCAACCTGAATATGTGTAAGTTGAATTTTAATTGATGTACACATGAATTTATGAGTTCTTTGCTTGGTTTTCAATATCCTATAAATTGATCATTGTTTAGATCTACTTTCAGCAATGCTGTCTGTTTTGAATTCTTGAAATAAAATAAATAATAAAGTGATAGTAAAAAATGATTATTTATTTGTAGTTACAATGTTAATTAATTCTATAAATTTTTGCCTTCTTAATTTATTTATCTTAAAATTATTTGTTTTACAACACATTAAAATCTTTTTTAAAATATATATGCTATTTAAAAAGTGACATCGTAAAATCCCATAATTCGTGATCTGCAATTCATTTTTTTTAACAGTTTTCTTACAAGTAAATATATAAGAGTATCAAATATATAAATTGGTTCGCTCTTTCTTTTAAAAAGTTAAAAAGAAAAATATTGTCATGTTTGCTAGTTTTGTTAAATAAATCTTATATGCAATTATCAAATAATATGCAAAATTTTGCTATCATATCACTGAATATTATGATGTAAACAACAGTAAGGTTATTTAATATTGATTAAATATTTAAGAATATTTTCATTCCACTTTGTTTTTTTATGTATATTTAGTTCAAATATTTTAAAATTTTCATTTACTACAAACTAAAACATTTCAGTTTAGATAAAAATAATTTAAATCAAGAATGATTTTAATTTGCAAAGAATAAGATGATATTATCAGTTTTTTTACCTTATAAATAAAAGTTATGATAAACATCATAAATTCACATTTTTATTTTATATAAAGTATCAGATAAATTGAGACTCATATCTATTGAATATAATGTGGGCATTAATTTTACTGAAATTGAATTTTTTATTTTAAGCATATGGTGCTATTTTTATTCATCAACAAACTTGATATAATAATTAAATTGTTTTCATTTCCTTTAGTAGTATGAATGAATTATTTATTTTTCATAGTAACTAAATTAATTTAATATTTATATAGGTGAAATGAAATCTGACTTATAACAGAAGACACCAGGTCAAATGTAAGTTCATAAAAAGCTTCCATATCAAAAAGTATGTCACTTAACTCTTATTTACTTAAAAATTTTAAAAAATGTTTTTCTCTTGTCAACAAAAATATGGAAAAACTATTAATTTTTTAAAAAAACTTATGGAATATCAAGATAAGTCTAAGGAATGTTTTCCTAATTTTCATGTGAAAATTCAATTTTTCTAATGACTGATCACTAAATAGCAAATAAATATTTAGTCTTTAAATGTAATATGATTTTATTGTCAGGAAATATTTTTATGTGCTATGAATTTTACAAGTATTGTACACATTAGCCAATATGCTATGGATTCCATTTAGAAAATTAGTTTATTGAAGATTTAATGTATAATAAATTTTCATTTCCTCCAGAAATCTTTTTGAGTAAACATTTTTAAAATTCAATATCTACTCAATTTGAATCGGTGAATTAATAAAATAAGCACTTTGATAAAATAATTAATGATGGTCAAGAACAACTAGAAGTTTTGGATTGAACTGAGAGCTTTAAAATTTAACCACATTATGTTATTATTCTTTTATAAAAATTTGCCTCATTTTTTTTAATGATGATGTATTTAGTTTTCCCTTTCAATTTTATAATTCACAATTAGATATTCATATATCTTACAATCTTATTTCAATCCCAAACTAAATTCTTATCACTGTTAAGAAAAATTTTACAATTTATTTTCTTAAATATAAAAATATGTTTAAAGGCTTGAAATATGTAGCCACAAAAATTAATTTTACTATATTTATGCTAAGCTATATTAACAAAGGAACTTACTTTTCCTACACCTTCTTTGAACAATAGAAAAGGAATATTGAATCTGGATGCTATTACTAATGGCCATTTTTGTACAGTTCTCCCTAAACTAAAAAATGTAGCTTGGCCATTCAAAGTGTTTATCATCTGATCATAATTGGGTTCATTGGTTTTTAATGTCCCATACACAAAAACTAAAAATTCCTCTGGATGTGAATAATCACCTTGTTCCTTTTTCTAGGAAATAAATAAGTATAAATCAAATGTTTTTTAAGAACTTACATATATATATATTCTAAAAATTATATATATATATACATGAACATCTTATATGATTGAGTAATGAATTGAATCAATATCTTTTTTATATGTTATAAATGTTTTATATGTTAAAACTAATGCAGATTAATTAATCATTGATGAGATCAATGATGCTTGATCAATGTAATAAATTCAGCATAATTATCAAAACTCTTAACATAATTTTTATGCCATGTGACATCTTACAAGCATACTTATTGAAAATATACATTGTCTAATGCAAAAACTGGGAATAACAATTATATAGATTTTATAAGAGAGCTACAATAACATTTGAAATCACTAGAAGGATTACTTTTTCAAGAGATATCACTTTTTGTTCAATTGTAATCATTTGTTTGAAATTTCTAAAAAAAAAACATTTTCTTAGATTTTTCTTTCAGGATGAAAGAAAATTACATTTACTTATGCATGCTGGTATCATTTTCTATGCTATGTTTCACCTAAATTTATAAAAATCTTTATACATATAGGTATTTTCTCCATGTAAAGAAACTATTTTTAGTGTCAAAATTTTAAGTTTGAAAAATTAATTAGGACAAAAAAAAATTCTTTTTTTCTCCTCCTCAAGTATTTTATTCCATCATTTTATGCATTATGTTCTTGCTATTTTATTCACTGAACTTTTTCACTTCCACTTTTGATTAGTTCTGTAATAATTATTAAATTTCTCATCATGAACCAATTTTCCTTCCATATTTTGTAATCATTCTTTTAATTTTCTTCATGTCTTATTTTGGGTCACATAGTTTCCCTTCCATAATGTTATAATTCTTTTATCTAATATTAACTATTATTTTATCTTCCATTATCTTTATATTTTGTTGATATTGCTGTCTAAAAATATCTCATTATTAGATTAATTTTTCTTAATAAAAATAACTCTTCTATGGATGATTTTAGTCTAACTGTTAATTGGTAAAAATATTTTTTGTATGCAGTTAAATTTAGTTTCTCATTTCTGTTTCAGCATTCAAAATACTTTGTTCTAATTTTAGTAAACAGAATGGATTTTATTCCTTTTAGTTGCTATGTAAGAATATTTGTTACAAGCCAACTAAATAACACATTTTCATTATCTTAGTTTGTTTCAACTCAGCCTTAAAATTGACTGTCTTAGATGTCTATGAATAATTTTGAATTTGTATCACTAACTTCTTTAATAATTGTAATAATAAAGAAGGAGATATTTCACAATGAAAAAATAAATTTTTTTAACTTTGCCTTCTAAAAGTATTATTATCTTGATAATATTTTTTTTTTTTTACAGAAATAATTACTTTTCTCAACTTTTTCAAAAAAAAATTTTTTTTCTCTTGGTTTTCCTTTTTTATTTGAATACACACATTCTTTTTCCATTACATAATAAAAAAATTTCTATAAAAAAATTATTCATGATAAATAAATTATCATCTATTATGATTATAAGTATAGAAAAATTTGAAATGATATAAAATCAATTATATAGATGCCAAATTTATCAATGGAACACTAATTTGGAAACTACAGAGAACTGAATCCATAAAATACAATGATTAATTTTCTCTTCTAGAGCAACTTGGTAAATTTTTAATTAATATCAATTAAAAAAATTATCATCAAAAAAATTATATTAAAAAAATATTTTTAGATAATAATAAAAAATCAAAACTTGAAAAGCACCAAATGTGCTTATCAAGTTTTGATT
>JAPDSC010107685.1:315820-332098 GCA_026290005.1 Latrodectus geometricus
AAAACCGTTAATTTATAGTGCTTTTTAGAACTTGTTATTTTTATGGAACATAACGTTGATAACTATTTATATCAAAATAACTGATTTAGAACTTTATCCAAATAATATTTTTGAAATAAAACTTCTTCTTGTCTTTGCCAACAGGAAAGCTGTGTCTCCATTCGCTTCATAATTCTGAATTTTTGGTTTGATACAAACATTTAAAAGTGGAAGTGGAGTACACACAAATAATTTCCTTACCTTTTAAAGAAAAAAACAGTTTTTACTATGTAAGCATAAAATTACCTTTAACTAGGATCTGATCGCCAAATTATTGTGTATATAAACAATCCACACGTGAATTCGGTAACCTCATGTAATCTATAATAATTTAAAACTTACAAATAAGAAAATAAAGGGATAATATATTCAAACTTTTTTTAAATTTATTATTGAAGAAAGTGTCAATTAATGTGTGAAAGCTTAAATTAGTAAGTTTAATTAACGAGTTATTTGTGCTTTTTTGAAACTGTATAATTAAATAAATTGGGTAAAACTATATTTCAGGGTGCACCTTTGGAAAATATGGTGATTTTTGTTTGGCTATCGATTTTATTGGAGATTTTTTTTGCACAGAACAATCAGTTGCTCTGTTGCAATCAGAAAACGATTGGGTTTTGCCCAGTTTGGCAATCAATTGCGATCACAGCTTAGCGTGAATCAAAAGGGCACTCTAAAGTATAGTCTAACCTAGAGATGACCAAACTTTTGAAATCCGAGATCTATTCCACATTTAAAAAATCGAAAGCGGTCTACCAATGGAAGAGCTAAATTAACGTACATATTTATTTTCGGTAACAAGAAAAAATGGTAAATTATGAAATTTTTCTAACAAAAAATTTTATATAAATATTTCCAAAATAAAACTTTACTGACGAAAATAATCATAGTATTCATATATCAAAAACTGACCATCCTATTCACTTCGTTTAGTTGAAATTTAGCACTGTATACCTGCTACAAGTTTATCATATTGTGACTGGTACGAGCTTATTGCAATGCAGAAACACAAAACTAAATGTTCTTCTGTTAAATGCGACCAATGTTTGTTTTTGTTCCTGGTTGAAAAAGCAGATTCGCAAAGATACCTCGATCCAAAGTATGATTTCAAATACAAAATCAATTTGTAAATATTTGGAAACGTTTTCTTAGAAATTTGGCACTGTATATCTGCCACAAGTTTATCATATTGTGGCTGGTACGAGCTTATTGCAGTGCAGAAACACAAAACTAAATGTTCTTCTGTTAAATGCGACCATTGTTTGTTTTTTGTTCCTGGTTGGAAAAGCAGATTCGCAAAGATACCTCGATCCAAAGTATGATTTCAAATACAAAATCAATTTGGAAACCTTTCCTCAGAAATTAATTTCCAAAAATCAGTATCGCTTAATATGCTCTGGATTTAAGAAACATTTCGCATCTTAATTTAATAATTTCTTTCTCGACCATCACTGATGTGATATCTATTAAATATCCTATTTTTCAGATACTCCATCAATGTTGACATTTTCATTAAATTGAAATATCATATAATTGAGTATTCCTCTCAACCTAATTAAGTCAGCAAAATCTTCGAAGTCTCAGTTTGGATTATGGATGCACTCTTCCTCCATGATTTTGAAGTTTCTCAATTCATGTTTTCTTAATTGAGATGCATACCTTTCTATAGTTTTTTGGAATGTGTTAATCACGCTCATCATGTCCATTTTAGCATTTAAATCGTAAACCTTTAATCATAAATCTACACAGTTTGTTTTGGGTTTTAAAGCGTAGACTGTAGTAAATTTTTAGTTTGAATAATTCATTGATTCTATGTCATAAGTCAAAAATTAAATTGTTAATATCGGAGGTCATTATCGGGATGCTCGCGTGGGCTATCTAAAATGTCTTTTAGGTCGACGTCTTGGCCACCCCTGGTCTAACCTAGATGGAGATGACACGGAAACAATTTATTGTTTCCATGTCATCTCCATTTCTTGTAAGAAAATGTCAAGCCTCCTTTTCGTATGATTGTACAGAATTTCTTTTTATTCTATATTATTTTCTGAGTATACCATATGAATCAAGTTATATTCAGTTTAAACTTAATTAAGCTAAGAATTTAAATAACTATATATTTTTGGTTTTATTATGATGTTGCATAATGCTCACGAAAATATTTTGCAAAAATTATAAATTCTTACTACTTTTGTAAAAATTTAATTAGAAAAATATATTCAGATGTAATCAAATTGGAAAAATAAATTGTAAAGAAGATGATTTAGACTAGTTCAGAGGAAAGATATCCTGTGTTGGATCTTAGTAGAGCCCACACCTTTGGCGCAAATATTTTTGGTTTGCGATAAATTTCGCCAGTCTTAGTAATCCTACTTTAATACACCAAATATGATATTTCTAGAAATCTTATTTTGTTATTTTTTCTGCCTTGGAAATTTTTTCAGTTTGTTGCTATGGGCGGGGCTCTTTCACAGGACAGGATTTTTCTGATATCCTGTTATCCAAAATCGCCAAAAACGTTAATTCCATTGCTATAGGGAAGGGAATTTGATTTTTAACTCATATATTAAATCATGAATATAGGTAATCTATGAAGCCCACTGGTATAGTGCCTTGCATTTTTAAAACACTGGTCAGTGGTTCAGGCTGAGTAAGGTTGACTTAGTCTTTTGTCCCTTCAGAAGTTTGATAAAACTGAATACCACGCATGTTTGAAAACTGGATTTTTTTTGTTAAACTGGCCACCTAGCTTCAGCATAAGTTTCACAACTATGGGCCCAGTCGAGAAAATATGGATATTGTAAGCCTTGGCCCCATAAGGTTTATCATGGTATTGAGTTTAAATTTTTTAGATAATCTGTAAAATATAAGTTATTCCATTTTGAAGGCACAAATCTTTGTGCTGAAATTTTTAGTGACAACTCACAGAAAGCATTTAAAGAAATAATAACTATTACTAAATCGATTATGAAGCCATAATTATTTTTTCATAATTTTAAATGCTTATAAAAGGTAAAACTTTAAAAATGATAATGGTAGAAGCAATGATTTGTGTTATTTTGTTTCATTTGTTAACATTATTACTTGCATTAATTAAATGGAAAGTTATCATGTTATTTTGTTAGGCTTTTCATACAACTTATTTATTAATAATTAAATGAAAGAAATTGAATATTTTTGAACTACACATGCTTTGTTTTTTAGTTACAATAGCATGTTTGTCAGCATTTTTTTTATTTGCCCTCACTTTTATTTGCTTTTAGTTTAAAATCTGTTGTGTAACTTACATGCTTTCGCTTTGACATGTGGTAATTTGCAAACTTAAATATTTTAAGGATGAAATAGCTTAGAAACAAGACAAAATGATGATTCCCTAGTAGCTATTGTAATATCTTTCTGAAGAACCAAATTCATTTTTTAACCTAATTGGATAAAACTAATTATAGCTGAAATAAATCAGCCAGGTTGTGACACCACATTTTAATTATATTACTAAAAAAAATGTCATTTCTTCCAAAACTTTAATGCGAGCTTTTCAGATTTAGAATGATTCTCATTTGATTAATCATTGTGATGTATAATACATACAACATAATTCGAAACTTTTTTAACACAAAATCTGTGGTTTATATGCAGGAAAATATGGTTTTGTCCACAGCATAACTAAAGATTCTTCATGTTGACTTATATTGATTGTGATTATTTGATCAGAATACATAAAACAGTTCTTAATCAAAATGTTTTCCACATCAAATAATATTTCTTGGGGTGGCAGGCTAAACCTGGTAATCTTATGCTTGGTCTTTGCTTTGAACCTGTGAAGACTCAATTTGTTTCAAAGTGACAACATGGTGCATTTCAGAGTGACAAGGCAACTACTAGGTGCTCCTCTACATAAGTTGCCATCAACTCCTAGATTATAATGAGGTGATTTTCATTTTGTTCAGCATTTGATCCAATAAAATTTAGCACAGAATTCTAGTTGTTGGCAATGGAAGAAAGAAAAATCTATTATTATTAACATGCATAGGTAATAAAGAAAAAAATTGTTCATGATTACTAAAACACCCAGACAATATTTAAAATTCAAAATATTGAAATAGGAAACCGCATTCACACTCCAAAAAAGGTTATTAAATTTTGCTACACAGAAGAGCCATAGAGTTGCTCACATCTTCATTTTTTTAAAAAATTAATAAACTGTAAATTATAACATGTAGCACAGATGCTGTGTAATCCATTTGAAATATAATTGAATTTGTTAGTTATTAAAAAATGTCAGCAAGTTGACATAATTGCTACATAATTGTTTCTTTCTAAGTAAGTAAATTAAATTTGATTAATTATAAGAAGCATAAATTAAATATTAATATTTCTTAAGAAAAGTAACTTGACTTATCCGCTCAGTAATTTTATTGAAAAGGCATAGTTAAAATGTTATAATTTGTCTTGTGATGATGTATAAATTAGGATTATCAAACTAGAATATTGTTTAATATCCTTGGTATTTTCAATCTTTCTAAGGAAATAAAAAAAAATGCTAGAAAAACAATAAAATTCACCAAATTAAAAATTACACCAAAAGTACAATATTTCACATGTACCAATGTCTTAACATTATTCAATTGTACATAAATTTAAAAAGAAATAAGCACAATATATCCTTTCATTTTTTTTTTTAAATGTGAAATATTTTTTTAAAATTGGATAATTAGTTATTTCAAGCATTTTATCAAAAAATAATATATATATGTATTGGAAATTTCTAAATATTTTATTTTACAGGTTTGATATAGTTTTATTTCTATGTGATGGGTCGCAAAAGAAGTAAAAGTGCTTCAAATTCTATATCTGAGAGTAATATTGAAGAGGAAAATGCTCAGGTATTTGAATTAATTTTAAAAAAATTTCTTTTTATACTAACTTAATATTATAATGAGGGAAACAATTAACAAATAAAATGAAATTAATTTCCAGTATTCATATGAATTACTAGTGAAACTATTTTGATATTTGAAATTTGATGTTTATTGTATTCTTTTATATGGAAAAATATTACTGTTGTTCCTGTTAATCTATCAAGAAAGGGAGGAATTGGTTAATATTTTTCTTTTGATAACCTTAGTATATATTTTTTCATGAAAATATGATTCAGTTAAAATTTTTATATTTTTAATAAATACTTATGTGTAATTGTGAATAATTTTCTATTAAAATTTACTTCATTATTTCCTTATTGATCTCACTTTTATCAAGATACTTATTTTTAGAAAATTCTAATTTTTATTACAATCTAATTTTCAAAAATTTTGAAAAATGAAGATTGATGATTTTCTTCTCTTAGTAAAAATTACCCATATAAAAATAAATTGTTAAAGTTTGTGAAAATAAAGATTTCTTTTCACTACAAACTGACACTATTTTCTTTAATGCTGCAGGAGAAAGAATATATTTTTATATTTGTGTGAGATAAAGCTGAAGCTTATTTTCATTTACCTATATAAAAATGCTTAAGAGTACCATTTGAATGAGAATTAGAATTTTTTGACCTGGTTTTCAAAATAAGTTTTTTCTTGTTGTTTTTGGTCCTAATATTCCATCTAGCTTTAATCTGTCAGACCAAATCAATGAAATTGTAAGTATTAATGAAATCCGATACAAGAAGTTGACACCTGTGAATATCCTCCCAGTCTTAACCAAGATGTGCTGAGGTGATGTTTGTTCTTGCTGGCATTTAATGCAAAGAGTAAACCTCTTGCTAACCCAGAATCAATCAACCATTTCCTCTTAAACTTTATAAGCAGTGACATCAATTCTTTTTATGAATTAAAGTAATAAGGGTTTTTTTTTTTTTAAATCACATTTAATATAATTGTACTATAAATTACTGTGTAAATATACCATTACTTAAGTAAAAGAAATCAGAAAAATGTATATCCAAATTAAATTTTGGCAAACATTTTTCTGTAGAATAACATGTTATTCAGTATTTTTATAATTGTTTTAAAGAACTCTTGTGATGTTTTTTTTTTTATCAAATTCCTATTCTTTCTTTTCAATATATTAATTAGAGTACTTTAGTTACAGTTGTATTGCGATATTTTGTTTATTTGTCATATTTATTAATTATTTTGGTATTTATCTATTATCCTATCAACCGTTTCTGTGGAAAAAGTGTGTTGTAAATATGATTTAAGGCCAAATGGGGCTATTTGATGACCACACTGCCTGAATGATTTCATATTTTATACTTCTTTTATTTTTAGCACATGACATTTTAAATTAATGACTACATTTCATCTATAACCATACAAGAGTGAAAAATTGGAATACTATTAAACTGAAGTCCAGTGTCATAGTGATAATATTTCATGCTCCTAACACACAGGTCTGAGATTCTATTCTTGAGGTGTGCAAGGTTGACTCGGCCTTTCATCCCTTCAGTGGGTTGATAAAACTGATTACCAAACATGCTTGGAAACTAAACACTGGGATTTTCATGTTGGGATGATAACCTAACCAGAGCATATGCTTCGCACACCAAAGCCCTAGTTTAAGAAAACAGATATGAGCACTGTAGGTCAGGGATCTTCAATGATTTGTCATGCCACAGAGTTAAATTTAATAAACTGAATGAAAATATTTATAAGTGAATTGTATCATTTTTTTGTAAATGGTTGTTCACAAAAAAATTAAATATCATTATTTAAGTTTATTTCCATTATATTAATCAATTGACAATAACTGAAATATGTATAATGTTAATATTTGTAAAATTGAAAGTAAGCATGTTTCTCAGTATCTTGGTTCTGAGTCAACATTTGGAGTTATGAGTAGCTGGATATTTTAAGTTTCTTAAGAATTTCTTAGATATATGCAATAAACTGATAAAATAGATATGCTTTTTCTAAAAAATTCTTTGACACATTTTTTAAATAAAATTATTTATTCTTCTAAAAATTTACATTAATATTTTTTAGATACTTAAAATTTTCATGTGCATTTAATTTCAGTGCTGTTCTTAAAATAAATTTTTTACTAATTATTTCAGAATGGTTAAAGTTATCATTGATAATAATGCTTGATTTAGAACTAACAGTCTGTATGATGACTGAAAATATCCTATTTATTTATTTATTTTTAGAGAATTCTTGTAATAAACAGTAAAATGAGTGTATCTTGTGTTTTGTAACATATTTTGTAATCCTGTTTCATTATGTTTTATTTAAAAAAAGTATTTTTTTATAATATATATGAATTATCACATATAATTGAATATTTATTTAATCAATATCACCTGGATTTCTTTTAAAAGTTAGGTTTTTTTTATTTTCAGAAGGAAAAAATAGTTATTGATATTGATCAAACAACAAAATATGATGCCAGTAATCCATTAGTAATTGTTCCTAAGAAGAAAGGCTTGAAGAAATTAAAAGTTAAAGAAAAAACAGTTGTTACCCCTAAGCCATTGTCTAAAAAACAAAGGAAAAAGCTACAAAAAATAATTGAATCAAAGAAAAAGAAACTAAATGTAAGTCAAGAAAATTTTAAATAATCTCTTGAATTATAAAAATTCATATAGGGAACATTAATTAAATTTTGAAATTAGTTAAGAAATATTTGTGTGTATGCATTGTGTGTAAGAAAAAGAAGTGAAATTTATTGAGCATATGTGGAATCTTAGCATTATTATCATTCCTTTAAATAATGTATTATTGGATAACATACTATTTAAAAAAATATATTATAATACTTTACAATGTTAAAATTATATTATTCGTAATTTTCCTCACTTTATTATAGAGAGCAGAATTGTTTGAAAAGTTGTCTCAGGTTCAAGCTTCTTCTGAAGATATTAATCAGTTAACATCTACGTCTGATATGCAAACATTTGGTATTAGAAGGTATTGATTGTAATCAAATTAATAATTTATTACCTTTAGTTGACCATTTTTTAACTTAGATACCATTACTGTGTATGGTTTAATATGTTTAATTGATATCTGAGTACGGCATTTTGCAAATTGTATTACTGCTTAAACCCATTGCAAATGAGTTCATGGCTAAATCTTATGAATCAGTGGAGGTGCCAAAATGCACCAAACCTTTAGATTACTGCTTCAGAATGGATTCTTGCAAATATATACAAGCAACCTGGTGGACTTTTTTGGAAGACCTTAATAATTGCAAACACATGATTTTACCCTATTCTTTCCACCTGGAATAATTTTACCATATCATTCTAGTTTCTGAACTTTGATTTATGTTTTTAATTTTGTTCAAAATTTTGCTTTTAGTTTTTGTTTAATATTGCTTTTTATTTTTTTATTACTAGGAATAATACTATGCATAATTGAATGATGAAAATTATTTATTTACTTGTTGAACTTGTAAATTAATATTTAACACTCTGTCTTTAATTCTTCAGTTAGTTTGCTTGATTCTTAATTCAGTTTTGGCTGTTTGTAGAGTTTAGAATGCATTTTAAGCTATAGATGATAGTTAAATTAGCCTTTGTGTGAAAAAAGTATTATAGTGATAGTACTAAATGGTGACATGTCATAAGAATCACACCATACCTGCTTTTTACTTAGATTTATTGTTTGAAGCATGTTAAATGGGATTTGTTCTTAGCTTATATTTGCCATTTTTAAGTTCCAACCAGGAACTCAGAAAAAAGTTTAGGCATACATTACCTGTGAGACTCATTAACTTTCTCTCAGCTTTATCAATAGGATTCTGAGTCGGTAAGATTAATTAAAAAAAATATGAAAAAGATTTCATAAAATTTTTGTTTTCTGATAATTTAATATTGGGACATTTCTTAGTTGCACAAATCAAAATAATTCATTGAACTATTTATTGATCAATGAAATAAAATTTTTAAGCCTCATAAGGAAACTTTATTTTTTTCAGGTTTACTAACGAAAATGACAATAATATAAATAAGAAAAAAATTAGTAACATTCGAGGTATAAATAAAAAATGTAAAATGCCGCTTAATAAAAAAAGGAAATTGGATGAAAATTCAGATACAAATTCTGAAAGTGAAGAAACAAAGAATGCTTCAAACTCTGAATCAGAAGAAACAGAAAACTCTTCTGAGTCTGAAACGGATAAGTCAGATGAAGAAAATGAATCTTTGCTCTGTAATAAAGAAACCAAAGAAGAAAGAATCACATGTAAAGAAAAGAAAACTGAAAACAATATTCAAAATGATAATGAACAAAATAAACAATCTGTAAACAAAGTGAAAAATGCTGTTTCACAGATTTCTGAAGAAAATGTAAACCATGAAAAAGTACATATACCTACTGTTTTTATTCCAGTTCACAGAAGCCCAGATATTCAGGTTTGTATTTCTTATTTCTTTTAAAATATTTTTATCATTAAAATAATTTTCGTTTTAAAATTATTATATATGAAGTATTCATTAAATTTACAAGTTAAAAGTGTTATGCAGAAAATAAATCAAATACTGTTTAGACAAAAGCATTTATTGAAATAATTGTTTTAATTTTTTCATTTCTTTTCTGAATTTGATTTTACTTTTGATTTTTTTTTATGATTTTTAACTTTTTTTATGTAAATTAAATATTAATTAAACTTTGATAGTAGAGATAATTTCAAGTTACATATGATGTAAAAAAAGAATTTTTTTAAATTAAGATGCTTTAAAATAAAATAGCATTTTAGAACATTAAAAATGAAAATTATTTATTTCAGTTTACCAGTTTTATTAAATTACTTTTCTTTGTTATCAACAATGGCTTCAAACTTTAATTTGACATCATCAAAAATAGTATGGGCTTTGGTGGGGGTGCTGTTTAATTTTACCTGTGTTAAAAATTTTATTACCAGACTAAATTGCTCTGAATATAGAAATAAATTAGTTGGTTAGTAATATTAATTCATGCAAAAATGTTTAAATCACCATTATGTCATTTGTATAGCAACTTTTAATCATAGCTATTAATTAATTGTTGTAGTATTTCTGAATGACTATTTATATCATAAATATGTTTTATTATATTACATTATATTTATGTTATTATTTTTAGAATATTGCATATTCTGTATGAAAGTTTGCTAATAATTTAAATGATTGTACTCTTTATTTGTTCACTTTTAATTTACTCTTTTAATTTATTAAATATAATCTTTTAATTTTTTTAATTTACTTTGATTGCACTCTTTATTTGTTCAGTTTTTTTAAACAAGTTTAAATTAATTATACTTAGAAAATATATGTTTTATATTTAAATTTACAGGTATTATTAATAAGTTAATTTTTATATAAATTAAATTATATTATTTTTATAAAAGTAAGTAATTTATTAATTCTATACTATTTATATATATGCATAATAAATTGTTAAGAAAGTCATTTCATTTAATTTTAATTTCAGTCATTTCATTTATATTGAAATAAAACCCATTATCTCATTTCAATAATTTCGTTTATTGCTCTCATTTTTTCTCTTATTAGTACATGTTATCAAACTGTATTGTAATATCTAATATTTTTTAATAGAAAATGTTAAAGCGTACTAAAACACTAAAACTTAATTTGCATTAATATTTTGAGGCCCTTGTTTTATATTATTTAGGACTCATAGGAATGAAACTCATTTCGAACTTTTATAGAAATTCAACTATAATTTTCTAAAATAAAATCTAAATATTCAAATTTGGTATTATAAAAGAAAAATCTTAAGAAAATAACCTGCTTTCAGATAAGAGGTATAAAAGTGGCAAAAATGTTTTGTTTCAGATCCTTCCTAAGGTAAAAATTAATTTTCAAAAAAATTGTGATTGTTACACAATTTGATATAAATCCAAGATTCTCATTCATAAACTTTTCTAACCTTTTTCTATTTTTTCAAAAAATGTTTCTTTTTATGTTTTTGGAGTAATTTTGAAAAAACAATTGATTCTAAATCATTTGATAATAAATATAAGCACAATCTACTATATATTTGTTCGTTTGAAACATATTACCTTCTTTTTTTATGCATAGGTTTCATTATAAAATTATTCTTAAAAAAATTTATTGTAACTAAATTATTATTTTATATTTTTCTATTTTTTAAATGTTTTAATCTAAATTTCATTTTGCTGACAAATTGGTATTATTTATTTTCATAAAAATATTAAGTTATAAATATTTTCAGAAATATCTTTTAGCAGCATTTTTCATTTAAAATTATTTTCATTTAAAAGACCTTAGCTTTGCTTAAAAGACTTAAAAATTTTGCTAATAAAAATGGTAATATCAACAAACAGAAAATTACCATTAATATATCTGAGACGGTGGAACTGATGTGAAATGGCTTGAATTTCAAATTTTGAATTAATTAATTTTTCCTTAGACTTTACGAGAAGCACTTCCTATTTATGCTGAAGAGCAACCTTTGATGGAAGCAATTAGAGAAAATTCTGTTGTTATTATTCATGGTGAAACAGGAAGTGGAAAAACAACCCAAGTTCCACAATTCCTATATGAAGCTGGTTTTACACAGTTAGTATATATTAAATTTATATTTTATATTTATTGTTTTTAATTAGTTTTGATTTTCAATTTAAGAATATTAGTGTAATTTCTCCATCTATATTTTCATCAATAAATGAAAGTTTGTCACATAAAATATTTGAGAAAACTTTGTAACTAACATTCAACAGCCTGATTCCATGATAGTTTGAGCATATTGTAAAATATTTTGATTCTTAAGAATGAAGTATAAAATGTCATGAGTCCAATCCAAAGGTAATGTATTGTCTTCTCAAATAGACAAAATAACTATATGCAATGCCTCAGTTAGCTCAGGACCTCCTTGCTTATAAGATTCAACTGTGATGCCATCAGAATGTGCTGTTTTATAAAGTTTTTTGATAGCTTGTTTCATCTTTTCAAGTGAAGGTGAATTGATTCCTTGCTGAATCTGGAATTACCTTTTCCTTTTGCCTTGCAATTTATATTTCACAGCTCAGTGTCTAGTAAATCTTCTCTTGTGCATTTATGATATGGTTTCTTTTTATCTTCAGTAGCCAATCTACATTAATCCTGAAACCAATTCTTCTTATTTGTTTTTTCAACTAGTCTTAAAACCATATTTGTAGTGGTAAGTAAGCTTCCTTTAATTGTTTGCCACTTTGATTCCACACCAACAAGATTATTAAATCTAAATTTAGAACTTTATTTTTAAGTTCCTTTAAATATATTTCTGATTTTATTGTCTTTCAATTTAGAGCAGTTTTTCAAATTATCGCAAAATAAATTGAATATTTAACTAATTTAAATTTAATCATACACATCTTCCTAGATTAATTGTTTTTATTCTGAATTGTATAACCTCATTAGTTTTAAATTAATAAAATTACCTCAATAAAATCAAGAAGCAGTTTCACTAATCTACTACAAATGATTATATTTGGTCATCTAAACAACTAAATGTTTAGATGACCATTACCTAGGGTATAACCATAACCTAGGGTAGACTGTACAATTTTCAATGTCATTTTACACCACTCTATGGATTATTTTACTTCATAATTACATTATTAAAAATACTGAGGAGGGGAAGAACTGAAAGTTGACTCAGGGATTACATTAAAACTTTAATATTTTATTCAACTGTATAAAAAATTTTTATTTTTATTTTAATTGGTATGTAATAGTGCATAATTTTATTTTTGTATTTGTGTTAAGCAAATTGTTGTATTTTAAGTTGTTCATTTTTTACATTCATAAATGACTTTAAGTGATGTCTTATATAATTAAATTGAATCTCCATTCTTGACTCTAGCTGTATTCCCTAGCTCTGCACGTATTGCCAGGGGAGTTGGATAGTTTTAAATGTTTCCTATTGTGTGGTACTCTGAATCGTATTGATAATTTGGTTTGGAATGTTGTAGTTACAACCTTGAACCCTGAGTATTATAAATTAATATATTTTGATGATCTATACTACAAAATAAGAAAATTATTTATTCAAAGATTGATTTCAAATGTTTTCTAATCAATGGATCACTGAATTACTTTAAAGACATTGAAAATATGATAAATTTTTAGGTAATATTTAAAATACTTTAATGAAACATAGTTTATTTATGATGAAGATTCCTGAATAAAAATTGATGATTAAAATATATAATTTTTCTTAATTCCCTTTGTTATCAATGTATAAATTTATGCAAATCTAATTGATTCAAATTATTCTATTTAAGTTTATTAGATAAAATGATTTCATTATTGAAAAATTAATAAAGTGTTATCTTAAGTTATATTACAATTAAATTTTCAAGTGGAAAACTTTTAAATTTGGTTTATTCAAACATTCTTTTATCTGTAATTAATGTTAATTTTAGAAAAAATTATGAAATCTCTTCACTCCTTAACTGTAATTACATAATTTTTCTAACATTTTTATTAATGACATGCCCTGAATTGATTGCCTTTAAAGGTGTGATTTCTTATTCTTTTTATTAGAAATAATATGCTTATTGGTATTACTGAGCCCCGAAGGATTGCTGCAATGAGCATGGCTGCTAGAGTTGGAGAAGAAATGAACATGCCAAATGCAGTATCATACCATATAAGATATGAGAAAACTGTGAATCCTGAAACAAAAATAAAATTCATGACTGATGGAGTATTGTTAAAGGAAATGAAAAATGTATGTATTAAATATACTATTTTTATAGTTATAAAAATTAAATAAAAAGATCATCAATAAGAAGAATATGTATTTAATTGGAAAAATTAATTTACAAATATGATATATAATCTAGTAAGTGATCTAGTATTTATTTTATTTTTAGCTGAAAGCAAAAAGTTTGCATTTTATTTAAAATAAATATTTTTTTATAATTCTGATTTTATATTAAATTTTTAAATTAGTTTGCTACCCACATAATAATGTTTTCTTTAATTTTAAACTGTAGTAAATTTTTAACCATAAGTTTATATGATGTATCTGTGCTATAAAATTCAAGGAACATTTCCCCCCTGTATGATACCATTTTATTTATTTGTACTTATCATATTGCTTAGTCTTAAAGTGCTTTCTGTTCTCTTATATCCACAGTATTTTTTCATATTGGTACTTGATCTTTAATATTTAAATATTGAAGTTCAAATGTTAGTCAGTTGTATTAGATAATAAAATTTTTGTTGATTTACAGTGTTAAGCCTTTGAGTACTGAATTGCAGAAAATATCTAATATATATATATATATATATATATATATATATATATATATATTACTCACATTTGCAATCCATAAATAAAAAATATGTTTATTCATCCACAATATGTTGAGATTTAATAAAATAAATGATTATGTACTTACATGTTGTAGTGTACTCAGTGTGGGTAGGCTAAACAATAGTAAGCAGGGCTGCTAAGGAATCAGGCTCATTCAATTTAATGTTCTTGATTAAATATTTATTTACAAATCTACTAAATAATTTACTAGGAACTTTTATAAATTGTAAACTACAGGAAAACTGATGAATTCCTCGAATACTGAAATGTTGGCTGCACTTATGGTCTGGGGGGGGGACTTCTCACAAGTACTAGGAAACAGACTCTTAATTTCACACTTAAGGGAACAGTCTCGGAAGGTCATTCTATGATGTCAATAATCCTCTTTTGAAAGTCGATAATCCTCTTTGGAGGCTTGAGGTATTTTGGCTCGAGATCTATCTCCCTCAATCTCTGTTTTCACAAGCTAAAGGCCGCTCTCTCTTCTCTTTCGGTCGCTTAGACTTGTCTGCTCGAGGATTCTCTCAGAAAAGCACTCGTAGCTCAAAGCTACCCTTCCCCAACAGGCCTGTTCTTTATATACCAACTCTCTCCTAATATCTAGCACTCCAGTAACTTCTAGAACTTTCTTCTGAGGTCACTCTCCTACTCATATTTCCAGTCATACCATTGATTCAAATCAGAAAGGTTGAAGTGGTAACAGATTCTCCAAATGCATCTAGGCCCTCACCAGATGATTCCAATTTATTATGAGAATTTACATTTGTCATAAAAGACTTAATAGCCTTTCAAGAATCCTGTTTGAAATTCCACATTATTACCCAATTACAATTACTATGTGGCTAGTTTTTGGGTTTGCAGAGATAAGAATCAATCTCTTTCACAGCTGCAAAAGGTGTTAAATTTCATTGAAATTCTGGAATTATCTCTGGTATTCCTCAGAATATGAATTACTATTGATTTCAGTTTTTGTAGAAGTTAATAAATTATATTCACAAATAATTTATTTTAAAATTATTTGATAAGAATGAAATATTTGTGTTTTATAATATGTATATTTTAATATATAGTGTTAATATTTTAGTACAGCTAAATAAAAAATCAACAATATTTTTTCTTTATTTTATATGCTTTTATTCTGTAGAGGTTTTCTAAAGATTTTTAAATAATTTATTCAGCGTTAATTGATATACATTATTCCATGCCTGTTAATTTACACATGCAATAAATAAAAGAAATCTTCAAGCAAACTAATTTAAATTAGTTCATATCTAATTTATATAATGCTGTAATATTTTATATTAAAAATAATTAAGAGTTTTTTGTAGTTTTTAATATATACTTCCAATTTTTAATGTAAAATTTTTCTGTCATTATTTTGAAAAAAATATTTTTTCATAAAAATTACAATGTTACATTTTTTAGGATTTTCACCTTTCGAGATATTCAGTCATAATTATAGATGAAGCACATGAACGATCTGTCTTCTCTGATGTACTAATTGGTCTCTTATCTCGAGTTGTGCTTCGCCATAAATTTAAGGTAGAAGTAAATTATTATAACTATTGATTATATATACTTTTCTTACTTAATAAATTTATTTATTTAATGTAAATTTTTGATATGAAAATGCATGACACATTAAATAAATATTGATGTACTGAAAATTTATCAGTAAGTTGATTTATGAAATTTATTTATAACAATTGTTAAGAGTGATATATTTAATTTTTCTGAACTTCAAAAAGGAGAATTGTTTGACAAAAATAATCAGTTTATCTGAAAATTTTGTTAAATTATTATAATAACTTCCTAATGCAATATTTGTTAAAGTATCTCAGTACTTTTTGAAAATTAAAATTGCCATTTTCAATTCATAAATGCAGTTGAAACTTAACTTTTTTATTCATGATTTGTTCCATGATTTCCTACTGTTTATCATGATATATATATATATATATATATATATATATAT
>JAPDSC010107685.1:337382-371884 GCA_026290005.1 Latrodectus geometricus
ATTGTGTGCCATCTTTCCATATATCATTCCACCATCAGTTTTACCGTTACAAAGTGCCGATGTTCGTTTGACTCGCCTTCATGTTGGACACACACAGACATCTATTTCTAAGTGAATTAAATCCATGTTGTGAAACATGTAATGAACCATATACAATTTATCATATTTTAATTTCATGTCATTATTTTAATCATCAATGTTCATTTTTTAATACTGATATTTTAATTATGTCTGATTTGCTGGGGAAGCCACCCCACAGAAACCTATTTGCCTTTTTGAGAACAATAGGTTTCTTGCATTTTATTTGATTAATGTTTAAATTTTAAATTATAGAAATTTTGTTTTTTTGCTTTTCTTTTATATATATTTCGGTTTTATTATATCATATACAATTTTTTTATTTTTTAAATTTTTAATGTTGCTTGGGTTTTGAAATATTTGTCTTGAAAAAAATCATTGTCTTGTACAAAATCATTGTCTTGTCCCAGCTTGTCCATTTTTGGACCTTGCACCACAAAACCCAACCAACTATCAAAACTGACCTTATCTCACTACGCAGCCATAATGCTATAATCCGTAATTTAACTTTCTCATCTGATACACAACTGAGTCCATAAGTTTTTTGCTTGAAGCTATTAAGCAAACTGGGAGTTGTCTGAACATACTGTAACCTAGTGTTTCCTGATATTTTTTTTATTGAGTCATATTGTAAAACTCTTTGTAATTTTATTATGAATGGAACATTTAGATAAAATTTTCATTGCTATTGTTTTTGGATACTAACTTATTTATTTTACTCGAAACTATAAAATTAAGTTAAATCAAATAAACAATATTTTAGCAATGTTATGTGCTATTTATAGAAATATTTGTTCATTTTATAGAAAAAGAATTATCCTCCTTTAAAATTGATCATTATGTCTGCTACAATGTGTATTGAAGAATTTATGGGAAATCCTAGGCTATTTAAAGAGCCACCATTTCTGTTTAAGGTAACAAAAATTTTATACCTTATAAATTATTTTATACGCCTGCATCATTGATTCTTTTTTCCATTTGCATCATTGAATATTGTTTTAATTTATAGGTTACTTCAAGACAGTATACTGTTCAAGTACATTTTAATAAATATACTCCAGAAGATTATGTTGAAGCTGCATACAGCAAAGTATGTCTTAATTTATTGTGAAAATACTTTGATTTTTGTCATACTATTTTATTTATATTTAGAAGTTAGTGTTAATCTAGAAGTAAATACAGTATTTGTAATGTTGATGAAAATGAGAGTTCATAAGTATTAAAATATAACTACCGGTGGTTTTTTTATAAATATAAATTTATATATTCTAGTATTATGGGGTATCTTTGTTGAATTTCTTTAAGCCTTGAATTTTTTCAAAAGCATAAAATGTCAATCCTCGCAGATTTGTATAGAGGCATGATGTTAGGAGCCTGACTAGCTGAAACATCACAACTCTTAGTCGTTTCTAAAGGTGCAGTGTCTAAATTCATAACTGCATACACGGGTCACAACTAAACAATCCTAACAAAGCAAAATAATGGACAAAAAAAGAAGCCAAGTGAAAGAGGTCAAGGTATATTGAAATAGATTGTAATTTGTAAAAAGTGAACAACTGCAGCAAAAGTAACTGTAAAGCTCAATGAGTCACTGGATTCTCCAATATAAAGGATTACGAGTATAACACATCTTGATGAACAATATTTACAGCAGAGCAACAATTTTTAAGCCTCTTACCATACTTGTTGACACCAAATATTATATGTTGCGTCACACTCACAAAACCTGTTTGAATGATTAGTGGAAGAAAGTAATATTGTCTGATGAATCGTCTTATACACATTTATCTACAAGGGGACAGGTGCACGTTTGGAGGACTCCTGCACAAGACTATGATTGTGATTGTCTCCTTCCAACTATCAAGCATGAAGGCGAATCTGTCATGATATGGACTCCTGTGTCGTGGTTTTCTGCTGGACCAATTTTAATTGTGAAAGAGAAAATGTGTGTTAAGAAGTATAGAACGCAATTTTATGTGACCAGGTCCATTCCATGATGCAAACTTTGGTCCAACAGGAGATGAAATTTTCCAGGAAGATAACATACCTATACAATGGGGACTTCTTTGGTGTGGTGAATACAAAGATGAAATTAAACTTCAGCTATGGCCCACAATCACCTGACCTATAATACCTGACCTGCAATATAACTGAACTGTTATGTTTTATTTTAGAGTGTCCATTATAGAATCTATATCCTTCACCTGCATCTTTCCAAGAACTTTTATATCTCCATGAAAAATGGTACATTATTTCACTAAACAATATTCAGCATTCGTATGTATCGATTCCTAAGCTTATCCAAGCTGTATTAAATGTCAAAAGCAACCATACTTGATACTAAGGAAACATTCTTTATAAATCCTGATGTTTCCATTATTTTAGTAACCATTTATCTTAGTACAAATAATATAAAAATGTGGTCTTAAAACTTTTTGTAAAGTAAGAATTTAAAAATAATTTGATTATTTAAAAGGAATAAATAATAAACCATAATCCACAAAAGATTTATTTTATGTATATTATGAAAGAATTTTAAAATTATTTCAGCAATTTAGCTTAAAATATCACTTATATTTTAAACGAAACTTTCAAATGCTATAAAATTAGTTTAGTTAATTTATATCGAATAAAAAGCTTATCTACTCTACATTGTTTTCTAAAGGTTGTATAGATTTAATCCAAAAAGTTAATTAATAGTTGAAATCATTTTTTTTTTGTTTTTAAAATACCTATCATCCTTATCAAAATTTTATTTCATTTATAAAATGGATAAAAAACTTAGATCAATCCAAATAAATGCAGTAAATATTCTCTCTTTTCATTAAAAAGTTCAAAACTTTTACCCATTGATAAAAAAAAAGGAAAATAAAAATGTTGGTGTGTTTATTTATAGCATGTTGTAATCACTTATATATCATATTTGTATCAATCTTTTGATAGCACTTTTTGCATTCATTATGCTTAAGTTTGTCCTACTAAAAACTAATCTTTGTTTTACCCTTCTCAAGATTATGTCATAAAATTTAGAAAACAAGCCAATTACAGTTTTTTCCCTCTTTTTTCTCTGATTTTGTTCATTTCGACTGTTTCATAGTATAATATGTACATTCTCCATTTTTTGTTTGTTCCTTTAACTTAGGATTATTGAAGTAAATCCATTTCTCATCAACAATTATAAATCATAATAATTTGTTTTTTTGTATTTAAAAATTTTTTCAGTATTTTATAAATGTTTACATACAAGTAAATTTCTAGTATGCAGGATATCTGTTGAGCACAACATTTTTTTCAGCTATGATTCTTTACATAAAATGCAAAATATGAATTTGAGTAATATACCTGTTACTTCTCCATCTAATTCTCTTAAGCATCTACCCATTTACCTCTTTTAAAAAATTCCAATTTTTCACCATAAACTATCGCTTGCCTAAATTTAATGTTGCAAAAGAATTTTTTTTTACTGAAATTCAAAAATAATTTACTGAGATGCCAGAGCAAGAGATTGTGATTACATAATATTTTTCACTTCTAGTCTCTGAAATTTTTTCTTATGTTAATTGCGTTACTTCTTCGGTCTTATTACTTTCCAAAATTGTAACAGTTTTCAATTGTACATGGCTTTAGTCATCATTAAAGTGAGAATTTTTTAATTGAACAACACATTGTTTAACTTTTGCTTGTGATGGAACAATATTTCGTAATGCATTCATTAATTTTCTATAGTTTAAAATAGTTAAGTCATTTACATTAAAATTTTTATCAACCACAGAATATTTAAAATTTTCTGTTTTAAAACAATTAAACTTTTGACATCCATTCTTATTAGAATTGCATAAAAATCTTATATATGTTGAAGTCATAAAATAGAGGTGACCTTAAATGTATTCCTGTAAATACATTGCTTACTTGTTATACTTGGACATTTTCATAAGACATGTAAATTAAAAATTTGATATAATTTATATAAAAATAAAATGTTTTATTATCTCTGTAAAATTAAATCCTTAAATTTCAGGTTTGCAAAATTCATAGACAATTACCATCAGGAGCAATATTGGTATTTCTTACTGGTGAAAATGAAATTAAGCAGCTTTGTAAATTGCTTCAAGAAACATTTCCTTCTAAGGAAATTGAATCTGATACGAATGCAGAAGAAAAAGAAAACACTTCTATTTCTGTAAAATGCAGGAAACGACGCAAAAAAAGTCAAGGACAATCTGATTCTTTCCTTCCAGACATAGATTTAGATAAGTATGTTTTACCTTGGATATTCATCTATTTTTTTTTTATTCATTTGAGATTGATTATTTATTAAATTCTGTAAACAATGTGAATCTTTGAAGTATTTCTTAGTTAACAATAATCAATTATATCATTTCTTTTTTAAAATATGATTCCAGTTTTTATTATTGAATTTCATAAATAAACTAATTCATACTAATATTTCTTTCTTTTATATAAACTATTTAACAAAAAAAGTGAAAAAATGAATTGATTAGCTTGGTGTAAAAAAATGATTTTAGTTATTTGCTCTTGATGAACAGTCAATTTATGGTATTGATGCTTGAGGTATTACCCTAAAAAGTTTTCTAATATACTTACTTTTCACCAAAAATATTTTGAATTTTCAATTCAATTTTTCTGGAATAAGGAAAATATACTGTTCTTTATAAAAAAGTTAACTATTAATTTTTTCATTGTTAAATTAATTACTGATTCCGATAAATTAATCTGATATGATAAATTATCAAAAACAATAAACTATGTTTGAAACAAATATTGTTCTTATTTGTAAATAGATCACATACATCAATCAAACTTAGTTGATATTAGTTTTCCTGTTTTATACCTGATTTTTAATGGAATTTAAATCCTTATTTTGAAATATTTACTTAAAAATTTAAAATATGTTAGTTAAGGTTAGTTAAAATTATTTTTGCACGTTAGAATTAAATAATAATAAGTTAGAATTATTTAGTTAAAATTAATAATGATAAGTTAGAATTATTTAGTTAAAATTATTTCTGCAAATTATTTTTGGAAATTTTAATATAAATAGTTAATTTGCAAAGAATAAAAAACATGTGTTAACACATGTGTATTAATAAAAACCATTATTAATAAAAAACATGTGTTAAAACTTTATAAACATTTGCAAGATAGGGTTTTAGAAATAATGTAAAATAAATAATCTACCAAAAATAATAAATTATTTTTTTAATTTTGATTGAAATACTACTTGTTGCTGGTTAGGTGTTTGGCATTTTTGCTTATTATTTTCTTGGAAGTAGTATCAAATTCATTTTGAAGCATTTAATAACAATTAAAGAAACTGAAAAGAAAAAAGTTCACTTGTACTTGCACTAACTGAAATTTCAATTACTGCATAAATTACTACACATGATATTTGAAGCAAGAATAGAAAAATATCATAAAAATATACACTGAGAATACAATTTGTACAGCTCTCATATTTCATTATACTATATATCAGCACAACTTATATTTAAACATTGATTTTAAATCCTCGGAAGATGTTAATATTTTTGTTATTATAACATCTTAGGATTATCACACAAGTGTGATCTCTTGCATTGAATAACAAAAAATATCCTGGATTATCAAATGAAATAAGTTTAACAAAGAATAACTTGATTAATGAATAACAATTTTCAGAGCTTATGTTATGGAATAATTCACAGAAGATTCATTGATTCTTTAGATTATATAAAATTGTTCTTAAATGTTGAGAAAAGCATTTTAAAAATCAGAAGAAAAATATTTAATAGTTCTTCAAATTTATTTTCTTTTTATATAATATGAATATTTGAATAGAATTTCAATATTTAAGAACTAAAAAATAAATTAGGTTTGAATTTAAATTTGAAATATTACGAGACTTAAATTTTAACAAATTCACATATTCTATTTATATAAATATTTTATTTTCACATGTAGGGTCTCATAAATAAGCACTTCAAAAAGTTTTGCTACAAAGTTATGCTTTAAAATTAGTGACTGTAAAATTCTTTAAATAACTACTTATTCATCAGCGAAATAAAAAAATGAAACTAGGTTAAAGGCAAATGATAAAGAACATTGTTTTTCATTATGTTGTGCAGTTTTCTTAATTTTTAAAAGGTATTTAAACAAGCTGTAACAAACTGCATACTATTTTATCATTAGCATTTTTCAAATAATTTCTTTATTTAATTTTTAGCCTTTTTAATGCAGTTTATGAAGAAATATATAAATTTGATTATATTACAAAAAAAAAAAAAAAAAAACACATAGATATTTAATTATTTTACAGGAGCATTTTTAAGGATATTCAGCCATATTTATCTGACACCTTTGTTTTTCACCTTTTTCCTTCTGTGAAAATAATCAAATTGAATTTTTTTGGTTTCTCCAGGAAGCTGTCAGTGTAACTGAAATTGTTTTGAATAAAATGTATAGTTGAATTAATGTATGGTCATAAAATATCTAATGTATTCAATAATCACACAAATAATATTTTGTGTGATTATTGAATTTATTTAAAAAAAAATAATTGAACCACGATAAAGAAAATGTAAAAGAAACTTGCCATATTCCCCTTCATTAACTGTTGTCTGAAGAAATTTGGATGTGCAATATTTTTTGCTTATGTTGGATTTTTCGTTCTTTTCTTAGTAAATTGATTTTTACTACAAGAGTGGAAATATGAGGGCCATTTTATGGGTCCTAACATATCAAATGATTTTTCGCCCTACTATAACCTATGGTATTACTAGGGGATTTTATGAAAAAAGGTCATGATATTCTTTTTAAAAAAATAATTTTAAATATAAAATCTATATTTTTTTCAGTTATACCATTGAACCTCTTGATACAGAAGATCTACAGCATCAATTATCTGAGGATGAAGAACAACCAACTACTACTGTAGTAAAAAAATTTGATGATATTTCACATCCGCTTATGGCTTTGCCATTGTATTCAATTTTACCACTTGAAGAGCAAGAAAAAGTGAGTTAATTTTTTATTTCAAAGAATTTCCTTTTTTATGTCGTGGGAAATTTTTAATACAAGTAGTGTTAAATAAAATTACAGTAATAGAATATATTACATGTAAATTAGTTTAAAGATGAGAAAATAGATTTGATATTTATCAAACATAACTGAAATATTAGTCTTGTGGCTTAATACTCTACAATTATCTTTCTGTTTAACATTCACTTTTCTTTTACTTTTCTGAATGATGGATTTTCTTTTTGAAAAGCTTATGACTCTCATTGCATATTTTATTTATTATTTTACATATAAATTATTTTTTTAGATATAATTTGTTTTTGTTTGCCATTCAGGAATATTCATTTTGTCGAAGATATTAGTTTATTTTAACTAGGTATACTAGCTTCATTGAATATTTTAAAAAATAAAATTTAAATAAACTGTGGCTTCCAACAGAGCATAAAAAAGCTAACATAGCTTAACTTGCTATATCATTTAACTTAAGGAAAAAATTCAATCAACAAACTGAAATACTTAGCTTAATATTAGCTTTAGCATTGTGGTTATCTATGTTTGTTTCATAAATATAAAACCACATATCTATAGCAATCATACTAGGTATTAAGAATATGAGAAGCAAAAATCAATATTGAAAATGTAAATTAATTAATTGTTAATTTTACAATATTTTTTTTGCATGATAAAAGAAATTTCACATTTAATGGAAGTTACAAGAAGTGCCACAAATTTAGACTTTTATTCTATGATTTTTAACTGTATAGCAAAATTAAAAATCATATAAAAGTCTGGAACTAAGATTTTATAATAAAAAATATAATAAATTTATTTTGAACTTCATGATTAAAAAATTAAATATGTTTATAGATTGTCGGATATCCCTATAGCATGTTTGTGATAAATTCGCACAATTCTAAATATTTAAATTTGTACATTAGTTAATGCTGAAAGCCTATCAAAATATTTTTGAAACAAAAGATTTTCTCATGGAAGCATTTAAGAATTTATTTTAAAATTATTCTGAAACTAGTAGTAATTGATATCTTTTAAAATCAATGGTCATTGCTTTCCTAAAATATAGTTTAAAGATTAAATGCAAGTTTATTTATAAAATGTTAGCATTTTTGTTCAAAATAATAGCTTCTCTAAGATTAATTACCTAAACATAATATAATCTCAAGTTAAATGAAAAGTAACATAATTTCAATTCTTAAAAAAACAAGAGTATGTATATGCAAGGATCATTCTTCCAATTTTTGTGACTATTTTGACAATGTTTAGGTATTTCTTTTATAATACTTGAAATATATGTGCATAGTTTTTGTGTAGTATGATTCTTGTCAATAAAATACTTAACTAAATTCTAGAGTAAATAGGAAATTTGATTCACAAGTTGTTGTTTCAAAACAGATACTTAACTAAATTCTAGAGTAAATAGGAAATTTGATTCTCTTATTGTTAGCTTGAAATTAACAAGCATAAGTTTAAAAGTTAGCAAAAGCATTGATTAGTCTTACTGACTTGCCAAATTGGCAAAAGGGTCATTTTTGATAACAAATTTTGAACTAAAAGAATTTGTTCTCCAGTTCAAATTTTCTGGGAATTTTATGAATATTAAATTAATAACACATTATACTTATGATTAATACAATGAATACAAGTATGGTCAAATTGACTGATAAATGCTTGTAATAAAATATTCTTGATTTTCAAGCCATCAAAAAAGATAAAAAAGTGAGTGTTAATAAATCATACTCAGATGGTTGTTATAAGCAAACATCGAAAAACATATTCCCTGCCATTTTTGATTTCATATTGGTATAAATGTGTTTCATTTCTTCTCGTTTTCAGAAGTTAAGTTCTGTTTGCTAATCTCATAGAAGCAAATAGTACCATTTTATCTGATTTGAGCAATGAAGAGAAATTATATCTATTATCAAAATGTGTAATCTTTGGGACTTATTCTTTTGATTTCATTAAGAGATAAAAAATTTGCGTATAAATAATAAAGTGCTGAGAAAAATTAAAAAATATTTAGGGGAAAAATAGATGATTTTTCCTGTTCTTAATTTTGTAAAATCAATATATTCAGATTCTTAAATATCATGTCTAGGTAATTTATATTTTAGTTTCATAATTTTGACCCAATGTAGTGAACAAACTAATGGCCATAGGCTGTTGTAAAGTGTGTTAATGTCCACTACATAAATTGCTTTCACTTTTTATTGATAGAGGGTCATATTCATGTATCCCAAAAAAGGAAACATGGAAAATTCCCAAACATCCACATAAAAAATTTCTTACTGAAGAATGAGAACTATTATTTTCGAAAATTAATATTATTTGATACCCACATTTTTAATCTCTTTGGTTTTAAATAGAAAATTGCCAAGGAAATTATATTTTAAATACATTGATGAAGTAAAATTAATTTCATTACTCATTTTAAATAATGAAGTAATCTTTGAACTTATTTTACATTTTGTGATTTACTCTCATAATTTAATTGAATTCTATAAATCAATATAAAAAGTAATAACACTTGTAAGAGTAATCATTTTAATACATTTACAATATTTTCTTATAACAATATTTGTAAGCATCTTCAACCAATTTAAGTATTTATTATTAATACACAAGGATTGTTTTCACTCTTATAAATGTGTGAATCCTATAAAATTATATTATGAGTTTTAATTTACATTTGCAATTATACTCATTAAGATTTTAATATATTTATATACAACTATTTTTGTTTTTTAAGTTTTTAATGTTGAGTATGGGTTTTGCCAATAAAAGTTTTTCTTAAAATTTAATTTTTTGACACTGCTTGTCCTTTTTGGACCTTGCGCCACAAAACCCAACCAACCAACCTATAAAATTATACACTAAAAACAACCACTCTATTAAAATAAGTTTTAAATAAATACTAATAACAGTTGAAAGTTATAGTCAAATTAAATTTTACAAATCATGTCAAATATAAAATATAAAACAATATGGCTTACAATGCTATTTATTGTTTAATAAAAAGTACTGTAATTTATGTAATTTAAGTGAAGAAACTTAATTTTTAAAAATAAGGTTTTCTATTTGTTAGCATTGATTCATAAATGCAACCAAACATTTAAAATGATTGCTTTTTAACCAAATCTTAATTTTTTTTACAAAAAACTAAAAACGTTATGAAATTAATGAAAGTTTTAAATTACAATGATTAATTTTTCTACAAATAAGATAATGTCTTTAATGTAAATCTCTGTCACTAATGTAAATAATATCTCTAATTTAATAATGCCTTTAATGCAACAAAATTTGAAAAAAAAATATGAAAAACATTCATTGCAAAATTTACTAAATAAATTATTGTACTGAATTTATTAATAATGTTAAAAAAAATCGTATTGAATTTATTATTTATTATACCTATTTATTTTTAAAGAAAAATTTGTCATATTTTTGATTAAATATTTTGAACATCTCAAATATTATAGACTTCCTAATACATATATTTTAACTTTATCATTAAATGACAAATTTTTAATCTATCAAGTTTAAAACTGTAGTATAAACATAAATTACATTAACTTATGATAGTAAAATATTAATTCTAATATATATATATATATATATATATATATATATATATATATATATAAAGTATAATAGAATAGCCATGTAGAATTGAAATGAATTCTACAAATATGAGATTCCAAATAAAATAGAATATGATTTTAATAATAAAAATGTCTGGTAAGATTAATCATGATTGAAATAAGGGAAATATATATTCAAATATTTAACTTTGATAATTTTTTTTTCAATTATTTCTGTGCTATATTATTCAAATTTATAGGGTGAAAAACTTATTTTGTGCATAGTTAATTTTGATTACAAATGTTACATTAGTAAATTGACTTATATTTAAAGATTAACATGTATTACATTTTAAAATTAATTATTATTAAAGCAATATTTTACATGAATAATTAAGTTTATAAAGCATATTCTCTTAATGAAAACCCCAATTTATGTATAAATTTGAAGATTTTTATTTATTTTTGCTTAAATATATATATATATTTTTTTTTACAATCTTTTGATTTTTTTTTCATTTTTAGATTTTTAAACCTCCTCCTCCAGGCTGTCGACTATGCGTTGTTGCTACCAATGTTGCAGAAACTTCTATAACGATTCCTGGTTTAAAATATGTAGTTGATTCTGGCAAGGTACTATTAACGTCATTCATGTTTCTGTGTTTTCCCCAATCTTATATGTATTATTTTATCCCAATCTTATATGTATTATTTTTGAAAAATGCAGCCAATGCTATGCTTGAGTTTTATGATTTCACATGGTTATTAGATTATCCTTTTATCCTTCAACAATTATTTCCCAGTGAAATATAAAGGGTGAACAAAATGTAACATTACAAGTCTTAACTAAATTTAATTGATTTGACTTGATGTTGTATTGCATCACAAAGGTTGTCTGCAGATGGCAATTATGTTGTCTAGTGTATCTTAATGAAAATTCTATATGTTGAAATTTATTATGTGGATAATAGATGTTTTAATAAAACTGAGTGAGAGGAGGGTTGGATATATTTGAAATTACTCTGTTGAAAATTTCAATAATGTACCTCAAATTAGAATAAGTTTAATAAAAACAGTGTGGCAACAAGTAAATGCAGTAAACCTTCAAATGGAGTCTAATGTTACAAAGTGAAAATAGTTATTGGGTGCTAAAATCATAAAAGTTTCCTGATGCAGCAATCAAGTGTTGAATATCAGATGATTAAATGAATTGAGTTTTATTCTATTTCTAATGATTAGTCAAATAATTAATGGATAATATTAAATATGCTTATGTATTGGAGAACATTAAATATGCTTATTATCCACATTGTTTCATATTAATTTGGAAATAAGAGGTGATTTTTTTACTGATTTTAATTGACATATCCAGATATTATAATATTTGTATGTAGCATTACTTTTGAAGATTTTGTCTTCATCTTGCAGAGAAAAGTGTGCTCTTTGGTAATAATGTTTCTTGTTAAGATGACAAAATTTCTGTTCACATAATTTGAGATTAATTTATGCAATTTTAAAAAAATTTAATATTGGCTATGGCATCTAATTACATGGTTCAAATATTATACAGGTCTTCTGGATTTTCTACTGTAAAATCTTGTGTGTTATTCCTACATTTTCCACCACCAGTAAAATTTCATAATTTGTAATAAAGAAATAGTATACAAGTTCTATGTAAAGGATCTGTGTAATTCCAGTCAAATTGTAAATTGTTTAGCAAACTTATAAATGTCTTATGGCCTAATTTATATATATTTAGCCTGTATTAATTTATATATATATAAGCCTTATTTATATATATTTTTCAAAAAGGGGTGGGGGTTAATTTTATAATTTTTTTTCTCATCTAATTTGAGTATTTTTTAAAACTTATTCAAACTGTTTTATAAAATATAGGATCAATGTATTATTGATATCTATAATTTGTTAATTTCTATATATTTATGAGTTTTGATAGTTTAATAATTACTCTCTGATGTATAGTTTTCTTAAAACTATAGAAATGGTAAACATGGATTATTTAAGGAATTTCAATTGTTATCTTATATTTTGTATTCAATTCTTTCAAGGAATATTTACTTAAATATTATCTGTAAGTGATAGAATTGCATGTTTGCCAAAATTTTTCAAATTCATTTCTTACATCAGCTTAACATTAATTTAAATTATTACAGTAACCAATTTAAATTATAACAGAATTAGTTATTTGCTTACAGTTTGAAATATGTCATAAAATATAAGCTTTTGAAGTATTAACTATCATGTAAATAAAGTGGGTATTTATAGAAACAAAGCATTTTATAGTATGTAGAAAATGAATCATATAGATTTACCAAAGTGTACATGCTATACAAAATAATTTGAAACTCTCATTTATGTTTGTTAATGTACAATATTGAAAAATTTTAACACATGCTTTTTTTCTTCAAAACTAATTTGTTTTTCACTTTACAAATATTTCCTAAATTATGAGAAAATATTTACTATATCATAAATTGTGATAGATCTACAATCAAAATTTAAAATGATTGCATTTCATATTTTCATTTCAATTAAAGCATTTTTTTTCAAATTGTTAATTATAAAAATTTATAAATTTCTCAGATTATATTGAGTTGTATATATTGTCAGTAGTTTTTCCAAGACAAAATAGATCTAAGAAAAAAAAATTTTTTTTTACATTTTATTATGTAGGAATGTTTTAAGTTTTCCTGTGTGATAAAATTTAAAAATGTTTTTTTTTTTCTATTATTTAAATACCGATTAAAAAAAGTTTTAATAATTCATTGGAGTCATGTTTGTTCGAAATGTTTTTGAGAAAAGTTAATTTCATAGATATTTCATATAAAAGGTGTTAACGTTAAAATTAAAAATTTAATAATTTGCTCCTGAAATCAAGTTATATTTTTTGGTTCTTTAAAATAAATTTAATTTAATTAAATTCGTTTTAAAAATTAGAATGTAGCAATATATCCGAATTTGTGTTTGTAATTCATGTTAATCATTTCAGGTGAAGACAAAAGTATATAATAAAAATAGTGGAGGAATTTCAAAGTTTGTAATTACTTGGTGCTCCAAAGCTTCCTCTAATCAAAGAGCTGGGCGTGCTGGTAGAACAGAAGGGGGTCATTGCTACAGGCAAGTCTAATCATCTGAAGTGAAATTGATTATATAAAACAAATTTTACTATGCTTTTTATATTACATCACATTCAGGTTTTGAATGGCAACTGTCATTTGCTTAACATTTGGTTTTATTAATCTGATAATTTGATAATACTGTATGAAAATTATGTTTTAATTAAGCATCAAAAAATCAAAAAGGTGTTACATATAACAATTCTATAATTTAAAAAAATGCAAATGTTTAATATTTTAAACTAAAAATTATGTTTTGTAATCTACTCAAAAACATTGCTTTCATACATATTTTTGTAAAATATGTCTTTCTCTTTTATTGTTACAAAATTAATTTAAATTTGAAATTTATTGTTTGTTTTTTCAAATCATTTTGTAACTAAATATTTTCACATTCCAAAACTTTTAAGCTTGTTGATTTCAACTGTGAAGTGCATGTTTTATTTATATATATAATATCAAATAGTTTTCCCCTTCTTATTTCATAAATTAAAGCAAATTAGTTTAATAAATCAGATTAGAAATTATGTTGTTATAAGATTGAACAGTATTTTTCAATTAGATTTAAATCAAGATTTTTCAAATGTTCATCCTTTTTGGAATATTTAAATTTGTAGTTAATTTCTTACTACATTTTTCTTAGTTTGTAGATAAATATTTTCTTTGTTCTGAATTTATTCTGTAAATAGTACAATATAAATTTCTTTTTGCAATCTGTTAGAATTACGTTATTTAAAAAACTCTCAAAATTTATATTTGCGTATAAATTATTAATTAATGTATCTTCTGTTAAGGTGTTCTGTTAATAAATCTTCTGTTACTGTAAATATAGTATAAAGAGTTTATAAAAGCACAGTTAATGATTATATATCATTAAATTAATAGTAAGTAAACAATAACATTAGTAACAGATAAAATTTAACAAGGTAATGTCTCATAAACTTCCGAAGATCAAAATGTAATTTAAAATTTTACTTTTTATTTACTAATATGAAGATAATGAATATAAGGTTTCAAAGTATATGTTAATGTTTATCTTGAGAAGGTTACTATTAATCTCTAGTGGATTGTAAAATTATTAATAATTTCAATTTTAATAAACTGTTGAAAGAACTACAAAAGTTAAGTATTGTGAAAAATTTCAATTATTAGCTGATCTCTCTGTTTTTATGGATATAAATTTCACTTTTGTGTCTAAGAAAAGATCTTTTCCTATTTTATAAGAATGGTCATTATATAATTGATGAATAACAATTTAGAAACTCAACTAGTTTCAATAGTTTGTTAATTTTACCTTTTTCATTCATCTTATCTATCTCCCATTGGTTATCTTTTCTTAAAATATTTGGACTTTTTTTTAATAGGATGCAGACCCTCATTATTCAAAAATAGTATTCTTTATAAAAGCTTTCAAAAAATATTTTTATTTTGGGTAAAAAATTCAAGTTTCTTTAAAATGATTTGCTTTATTTGTTACTGGAATACTCTCTTAGTTGAAGTGAAATTAATTATATTAACAAATTTTGATTCAAAGAAAAATATAGTCTATCATCAAAATGGGAAACAAGTTACTTCAAGCATTTTATAATTAAGTATAAATAGTTTGAAATTATGAAGAAAATTGATACTAAGAGTTTAGACTTACATAAAAATAACTTCAATATGGCTTTAAAATGAAATTTGTAAATTTTCTTTTAAATATTAATTTCAAAAAATATTGCTTAAGAAGCTTTTCACCTATTTTGTCACTGGCAAAATCCATATAACTTCTGTTTATCTAAATATAGACCTGTGTTATCCAAATTTTTAACATTTATATTCTTTTTCTATTTATGGATTCCACATATCTTCAATAAAATATCTGCACTTAAGTACTATTATTCTGGAACTTTAAAAATAAAACTTTCAATAGAAAAAGAAAATGACTAACTCAATTTCTCTACCCTAAAACTTATAATGTATTTCTGTTTAAAAGTGTAATTAGCATATATTTGCTTTTTTTTACACAATAATTTCTTTTATTCCTAATTAATCGCAAAGAAATGTGCTTGCTTCTATTTAGATTTTTAAAAATGGTTTTAAATATTAATCTGATAATGAATATTTTTTTTTTCTGAATTGGGTTGTATATTAGGTCTTAAGCTTACACTGTATTTCTTATAATTGTAAAGCTACCTCATTTAAAATTTTTCAACTTCACCATTTACTGCATTTCTAATGTGTTCCATTAATTTTTTTTTTTTTTTTTTAGTTTTTTTTCTTGTAAGAGTATTTAATTGTAAGTGCTTTTGAATTTTACACATGTTTCCTTGTTTAATATAACGGTTGAATATATGGTAGGATATATAGATTTTATTTAACTTTTTTTTTTTTTTTTTTTTTTTTTATAAATATCTTAAGCTTAAAAAATAAGCTTCTTTAGAATAACTTTATTTGTAAAATCCCAAATATTGAATCAAATCAAGTTCTTTTACTTCATCTTATCTCTTTTATTGAATACGAAATATTTTTCATTGAGACACAAAAAAAGAGTTTTAAATTGGTAATGGGCATTAGATTTCAAATATTTTGAAAATATTTGCTTGCTTTAAAAATGCCTCTACAATGTATCTCTATTTGCTTTTTCTCTTATGTCTACAATCACTTTTAAATAAACAATAAATTTGGTGCAAAAAAAGAAAAGAAAATAGAAAGAAAATTAAAAAAAATTATTAAATCGGCACTCGCATTTTTTTTTTTTTTTTTAAATAAAATATAGGGCAGACATTTTGTGAGTAAGAGTATATATTATTTTCTGTTTACATTTTTCTAGAAAGATTGAAGAATTTTTTTTAAAAAAAAAAATCCTATTACTACTATAATGTAAAATCATAAATATCATTATATATTACTAAAAAATAATAAAAGCAACCACATTATTAAATAATAATAAAAAACACTCAATTTAAAGTAAATTTGTTTGTTAAATTGTTATCCAGTTATTTTTGACGTATGTTAATTTTAATATGGATCTATTTATTTAGGCTATATTCTTCTGCTGTATTTGATAATGAATTTCCAGACTTTTCGCCAGCAGAAATATTAAGGATACCTGCTGATGATGTTCTTTTACAGATGAAGGTAATATTACTGCCCTTTGGCTCCATTCTTGAAAAATTAAGGAATATATAAATAAGGAAATTTTGACAATGTCATAAAAATGTCAATAATTACTAAGGTGTTCCTTCCTTTCAGGCTTTGGGTATTACTAATGTTGTTGATTTTCCCTTTCCATCTCCACCCGAAGCAGAAGCTCTCAAAGTAATGAAATTAACTTATAATATTTTATTTTTGTTTATTATAACCATGCTCCTTAAAAGTAAGCTGTACAAACTAAGTATATATAAATTAGTCTTAAGATAGATCTTTAATTACATTTTAAAATTAGTTTGAGTATTTTTAATTTTTGCATCTTGTTTCTAAGTGTAAATGTATTTATTTCAATGTATTGTAAAATATGATCACAGCAGTAGTTTTTATAATTTTTTAAAACTACTGTAATTGCATAAAAATTCTGCAATGTTCTGTTGTTTTATCTTACATTCTTAACCATGTAACATTCCTACAGATATGAAGAATAAAATTATTTAAATTGAGGATTTACTTATTTTTATTTATTCAGGTAGAGTAGAATAAGATTTTGAAAACTTCATACCTCACAATTTACTGTAATTGCTTGCTTACTAAAACTAAAATTTTCTTTTTCCATTGAAATGTCATGTTATATATTCTTTAAAACACTAACTGAGTAGTATGCATACTGAATTTTATGGAGTTAATTTATAAACATTCATGAAAATATGTTTTCAACTTTTCTCAATAATTTAGTTTTGAGTTATTTCTCATTTTAACTTGCATTATGTATATAAGATAAGTTAAAATTTTTGATTGTGACATTTGCAATGATTCTGTAGCGGTTTAATTTAGAGTGATGTTTATACTGATGTAGTTTTTATTCCAAAAATTACTCTAATTATTTTTTTTAAAATATCATTTAAGAGTAAAAAAATGAGGTAATATAACATTGTTATGTATTACTAAATTACAAAGCTTCTCAAGTATATAAAAAGTGTTTTAATTTGTTAATTTAAAATGTACTATTTTATAATTCAATATTATATTCAATACTAAAAAAATTAATATTTTAAAACTATTCAATCTGTAAACTTTCATTTTTTTTTAATGGTTGCATTTCATATTGTAGTTTTTCTTGATTCTAATATAAAAATCTTTTGACTTAAAAGGGCTTAAAAAACACAATGTTATGCAATATAAATAAACAATATAAAAATTTATTGCATATATTTTTTAATTTTTGCTTGAAAGCAATTTTAACTTCTTATCGTTGAACGTTTTGTTTATAAATCTATGGTACTGTAGTGTTTTTTTTTTAATTTTTTTTTAATCATTATAGACAGTTAAATGTACAATGGGTGTTCATTTTTACGTTATATCATCACTGAGTTAAATTTTAAAGTAATAATATTGATAGTCTAAAGTTTTGCATTTATCGTTTTTCATGTGCTACATTTCTGCTACAAAAATAATAGTTGAATAATAATAAATGATACATAGCAAATTAAAATGAATCATGATACAATGTTTATTTTAATAAACATTGTGTCATTTATTGCTAGATTATAAATTACTTTAGAAGCGAATAATAAATATATTTTATGCTATATTCTGTTAATAATTTCACTTTTGTTGTATTCTGTGAAGAGTTTAATATTATATTTGATTTTCAGGCAGCAGAGCGCAGATTAGTTTTATTAGGAGCTTTAAAGGATCATAAAGAAGGATATGGTAAGAATTTCAATGTCATTGAAAATATTGTCCATCCTAAAATAGAGATTACACTTTTAATCCAATTAATTTAGTGTACTATGTATTTATAAATCCACCTACAAACACTTAAAATTGCTTAAGTGAAAGTAATTTGCATGTGTAAAAAGAATCATCATGTAGAAGGGTATTAAAAAAAGCCAATTTTCTGCATGCACAATGATAATCATTAAGTGAGCTTGCATAGTGATGGTTGGTCCTTATGAGATTTTCTCATTAGAACTGTATGTTAATATTTTTTACATTAATTTGTTAACATTTTATAAGTTTTTAAATTTATGAATTATGTCATTTAGATTTGTGAATAATGAGAAGATTTAAAAAAAATAGTTGAAGTTTATAATGACAATGCAACGAAAAATTGGAAAAAATCACTCATTAAATAAGGGATTTTCATAATATCTGTAAGTTTTCCTTAAAATAAGATAACATGAAATAATTGAACTTTCTGGAAACATTTTTTACTTTTTCAAAAATTAGATGCAGACACATTGATTATATTATTAGTATTCTATTTTATCCATGAACTAGGTTTACAAATAATGTGATCTGAAAATATTTTTTAAAAAGCCAGTTGTATTTTAAAGACCAGCCTTTGTATTATTAAACCAATTTTAAGGAAAACAATCTATTTGAAATCATTTACAAGAATAAAAGTCTTGTGCTTACAGGAAATATATTAAATCATCGTGGAGCATAGTAAGAATTATCCCTTTCATTTATATTTTTTAATTAATGTAGAATTTTTTACTTAATTATTTAATTGCAGATTTCATTAATGAAATACATGTATTAATTTTTAATCCTGACTGATTTAAACTATATTGCATTATTTTTGGAGAACACAAAAGCATTTTACTATTTTTGAAACTTATCCTTTGTTATAGAAAACTAATAGTTTAATTTTTAAATCAGCTGGAACAAATTTTCTACTATTTACATTAATTTTTTTGCTTTTGTTATACATTCCAGCTGGACTATGTTGCTATAAATAGTGTTAATAAATCTGAGCAATGATTAATTAATGTTGTTGCTTTGTACAAATCAGCCTGTTGTGAGATCAGAATTTCTGCAGACAACTTAAAGTGTTCTTTTGTAACTGAATGGTAAGAATCTGTTGTATATGCTTGGAACAATTTACATAAATTCATGGCTTTTGAGAATTTCTTCTAAGTAAGAAAAATTGTATTTTTCATTTCATCCTTGTGAATGATGGTCCCAGTTTGAATGTTAAGTTCACCAGACATATGTATAAGACTGCAATATTCTTTGTTTGCTTTTATATTAATTAACCTTTTTAACTCTCCAGAATTGAAACAAACTCATTGTATACAAAAAAAAGTTGAACAATTTTTATAGAAAATTTATGAAGACATAAGAATATGATACTTTGTATTGTGTATGGACTATATTTTGTCTAAATGAGATGTAGATTACAGTTGAAATTTCACAATTTGATATATTTTATTGAAAATTAGTTTTAAGGAGTTGTGTATAATCTAATCTCTTGTGTTTTCATGTGTAATATTTTTATCACAAATTAATTTTTCACTGCAATATTTAAAATATTTGAATGAATAATCAGTATATTACAAGTAAAGCTTCTAATTTAGGGATATAAATCAAATTATAATCTTAATTTATGAAAGCATGATTTTATTGATTTTACTTTAATATTGTTTAAAGTAAGCAGCCACTGTTACAAAAGCTCATTTCAATTAAAAATATATGAAATCATGTTGGTTGTCAAATACTTAATCCCAAAAAACATCCTAACTGATATTGATTTCTGAAAATTTTATCTTATTCATTCTTTTGATTTGTATTCTATAGGTAATAATGATTTTTTTAAATATAGATCTGCAGGACTTCCATTTGTGAAGTTTGATCTCATTTTAAATGGTGATTTAATTATAAGCGAGCATGGGATTATTTATTAATTTAGAAGGTGTTTTCATTTTAGAACCATTCCAACTATCTTTTAATGCTCTTGTTGCATTTATTATATTTACAATAAGTCACTGTAAATTTTAATAATCCTAGTGTCAGAATTTACATTAGTAGAAACTAAAAGTTATTAAATTTGACATTTGCAATTAACGTGTAATTTAAGGTGATGAATCTATGTTATTATTTTATCACTTATATTATAATTCTATTAAAGTTCAGATTGAAAAATAATTAGACTGTAAAATTATTAAATAATCAAAATACTAAATACATTGCTTATTAATATATTGTAAATAAATATTAGTAATGTGTAGAAAACAAGGCTTTTTAAAAATTTGTTTGTACTGTAGAAAGCTTAATTTATTGTTAACTGCTAAATTTTGTTTCCATTCTTTCATGAAAGTATCTATTAATTGTTTCAAGATTCACATGTATTTTTGAAAATATTGATATGAAAGTAAAATTCTTCCTTCCTCAATTGGTAAATTATTATCGTATACATAAAGTCAGAAATTTAATAAATAAGTAATTCAAAAAAATTTTTAAAACTTTTTATAAATTATATTATTTATACCATTTATTTATTTGCTTAAATTTTAGGAAAATTTTCTGCTCCTGTTACTGCGATTGGAAAAGCAATGGCTCGTTTTCCTTTAAGCCCACGTTATGCTGCAATGTTATTGCTTTCTAAAAAGCATAACTGTGTTCCATATATTGTGGCTATTGTATGTGCCATGACAGTTACAGATGTTTTTATGAGTTCAACTGTAAATGAGGACAATGAAGATGAAGGAGAGGTAAACTTTCAAGTACAGTCTAAAATTAAGTGATAAATAAAATTGATGTATATATTGTGGAATTTATCAGTGTAAATCCATTATAATTTTAAAAATTGCTACAAAAATTTATTTTGTACAATTGATATCTATGTTATTTGCTAAACGGCTTTTTATTTAGAAATAGCATTTTGGAATCATTTACCAAAGCTTTGCAGCATTTTGATGACAATAATGGTATAGTATATTTTACAAATGATAGTTTTATATTTTTGGGAGCTATAATTTTGTTCTTTTAAAGCCCTATAATTATTTTTAATATTTGTAAAATGAAATTACTATAATTTCTGGTAGAAAAGCTGCTTTAGCATAAATGTTGTATATGAATAAAAAAGCTTGAAAAATTTTTTAAATTGCATAGAAACACCACACCTGCATGAACAATTATCGAAATTAAATTATAAGTGAGATCGTCATGAACGTTATAATGACAAAATTTTGATTTATACTTCCTTAAGTAAGGTATACTAGTTAAAAAATTCATATAAAAATATTGTTGAAAAATAAAGTATAGGTCAGAAATGTTGAAAGTATATATAATTATGTTTACTAGAAAAATTTTATTAATTCTATGGAAAAGTAATTCCTGTATTTATTTATTACAAATAGTCTATATTCATATTACTCATTTTATATTGTTAAAGATACTGCTATTATGAGGTATTAAATTGAACAAAAGAATTTTGTTTTTCTAACAAAAATAATTTATGTAAAGTATACATCATATGAAGCCTTCAAAATACGATTTTCACCTTGTAAATTAACATGATACTACAAATATCATTCTAAATTAGACTCTGAGCAGAGTCTAAGTCTGTCAGGTCATCACATATCTTTCTGTGTAATTTCTTTGCCCAGGGTTAATTTTTTTTATCTTTAAATTCTGGTAATAATGATATTTCAACAATTTACACCCACATTTTAGAAATCACAAAAAAAAATTTTTTTTAATTTTTTTAAGTGCTTATCAACATTGCATCAATAGGAGTATCCCATTACTAAAAAATTTATTTTCAAACACATAAATGCTGTTATGTTTCTTCCAGAAAGTATATTTTATGCTTGTTCAAAATTTTACATTTGTTTTTTAGTAATTCTAACCATGCGATTTGTGTATTACTGCCAAGTAAAGTGTTAAAAATTTCTACTCAAGGAAAGTTATTTTTAAAAGCATGAAATAACTTAAATCCCTATTTGACATCAATATTTTAAAAACTATATTAACAAATAATTTTCATTATATTAATATTAATTATATTATTCTAGAAAAAAATTGTATTTTTTGTACATTTTAGAAGTGCAATTATGTACAATTTACATTTCACATAACTGCACTTTTAAAATGTAATGTAATGAAATGAAGAAATCACATATAAAATCTCACATCAGTTGGAGTGATTTTAAAATATATCTGTTATTCTCTCCATCATTTCTTGATTTTGAGGAGTTCATTTAAAGAAATTGCTTTTAATACTTTATACATCATAAGGGAATGTTTCAAATCTATGGAATTTTAAATAATTTAAAATAAACTCCTATGGAAAATATTGATATCTTATTCTCTTTTTTAAAAATAAGTTGTAAAGTAAAAATTGTTATAAAAAATTAGGTCAGATTTTATCACAAGTTATTGAATATTATTTTAAAATATTAAATAGAACATTTAATGCATAAGGGATTAATATTTCCAAACATGACAAATTCTGAATTTTAAATTGTATTGTAAATATTTATAATAATTAACTTATGCATAATAAATTATGTCAAAGATGTAACTCTCATTTTGTGTTAATGAAACTTCACCATGCTTTCTGTATGAGATCATTAATTTGTAAAGCTTAAATTTATTAACTGTACTGTTTGTTACTGACCTCATTAGTATTTATTTATTATGTAATTATTTGTTGAATTATTACTTAATGCAAATCTTACACTAATATTTTTAAAACTCTCATAAGTAAAAAAAAATTTTAATTATAAAATTCCAATAGAAATAATTGTGAGGTCATTTATACCATTTGCTCACAAAAAAACATACTCTTCGACTCATGAATTAGCATATATTTACACAAGTTTTGATAAATCAATAGTATAAATTTATAAAAATCTTCTTTAGTAAAGTTTTTTTTTTAACAATATTTTTTAATACTGTCTTTAAACACTAATTTCACTAAATATGGATTTAAAAATGTATGAGATTTAACATCTAACTAAAGTATTCTTATAGGGTGAGAATATTAAAATCATGTGGCCTGGAATTAAGAAAATTGGTGCTGGAAAAGTAAGTTCATTTATTGAGAACTTTTTAAAAATCATTTTTTTATGAAAACTTTTTTAATTTATGTTTTCGATTTTTAGGGAGTGTACCTTCGATTGGGAGATGCAATGGTATTGTTGAGAGCTGTAGCATTGTATGAAAGTTCTAAAAACAAAGTAAAATTTTGCATTAAAAATGGAATTAGACATAGAGCTATGGTTGAAATCCATAAAATGCAATTACAGTTGTATAAAGAAAGTGAGTTAGTAGAAGCTTTCTAATGATAATTTCTAAGAACCTTATTTTATTTATTTTGCCAGTTTAATGTTTACTGCTCACTTCTATTTTAAATACTTAAAATGAATATTCATAATTTATTTATCAAACAAATTTTTAAAATAATCATAAGAATATATGCTTTACATAAATAAAATCTTGCAATTATTGTTCCTGAAAAAAAAGTTTATGAATGAGCTCTTTTGTATTTATTTAAAATCTAAATTATTTTTAAATTTAAAATCTTATCAGTTCATTTTAAAAACACTGAAATAAAAAAAAGCCCACAAGTCCAGTACTATTCTATTGATATACTGCTAATGAAAAATATTTGAAATATGTTATTAATTTTATGTTATTAATTATCCTTTATTTGTGTCTAAAGTTTACTTTTCATGAGAAAGAAAAAGTTGAAGTCAAGTATAGAAAATGAGCTTTTCTACTTAATGTGGGTTTTTTGTATTTGAATTAATGACAAAAAATTAAAATGTTCCCACGAAAAAATATTATGTATGTAAAATATAAATTATGAAGGTTTTCTACATTATTTAAATATTTGAAAGAGCCCATTTCATGAAAAATTTTGTTGTATTTTTTTTTATTATGCAGATTTGGCTTTTAATTCAAAAGTTTGTATTTAGGTCCACTTTGAGTAGAAATGGTTGTAGTTATTCAAAAACAACTTTAAAGCCTAGTGCAGCTGAAGCAGCCCATATGTACAAAAATAACTATAGATTCGTAAATCAACCAAACAAAACCATCTGTATGAACGAAAAATCATCTGAATGAAAATTCAGATATTTGGGTTTTAAATTCATACAGATAATTAAAGTATAAATTTTGTTCAATATTTTGGCTTTTTTTCATTCTAAATCAATTTGTAAATCAAAAAATATTTAACTTGTTTGTTATATTAAAATAGTTTTAATAATTAATGACATTTTTAATAGTTCTACAGATTATTTAAAGCTGATTTTGCTTAATTAAGCCAGTTAGTTCTTTTTTAATGGATTGAATTTAGTTAACCATTACAAAGAGAAATCTAGAAAAATGTATCTATACATTTTTTTACGTTTCTTACTTGCAGTTAGACATTCAATTGCAAAATAAAGTTCTGTTTACATTTTATTTATATAAACTTTCTCTTTGAGTTAAACAATCAGAAAATTAAAAAAAATAAAAATCTTAATTTTATTAATTAATATTAAAGTATGGAATTTTTTTTTTTTTTTTTTTTTTATGCTATGCAAACTTGCAGTAATACTATAAACCTATTTTTGCTATGACATGATGATATATATGTTTTTATCCTCATTTATATTTGCAATACTGCCAAAACATAATATTTTTAAAAATAACCCAAAGCAAGGTCAATAAAAAATTTTTTACAAATACAAAAAGAAATAAAAAAAAAGGAATAAAATAAAATTCATATTTTGTATTCTAAATTTTCTGAAAATTATTCTGTACTCTTGAAAAGCTCCTTAAAAAAATGTAAAATTTTCTTTTGAAAAAAGTGCAAAGCTTTGTATTAAATTCAATGTATTAATTTATAAATTAGTAAAATTGGGAAGAACTATAATAAAAAGAAGTAATGCCTTAATTAACAATAATTTGAATTGGAATCCCAAATGTAAAATCTTTTATTAAAATCATAATCTGATTTTGGTATTATAAGAAAAATCAAAAGTCATTTTCTTATTTTGCTTTATAATGTTCATCTAAGAATAAACATAATTTATTCAATCTTAACTAAACATTTGTCTGAAAAAACATATTTCCATTTAATGATCAATAAACATCTATCATCAAAATTTGTAAGCTTTTTGATCTTTAACATGAAAGACATTTAATTTTTTATGCATTAAAGTATTTAGATTTTACTTATAATTGATAACATACTGAACATTGCAGTAAGTCAAGCATTTACTGATGTGAGTATGCCTAAAGAAATTGAGTTAGCATATCCTTCAGAAGAAGAGATCGAAAAAGTGCGTAAGATAGTAGCTGCTGGATTAACAGATCATATAGCAAGGTATGTGATGAACTTTCTTCTTTAAACATTTGAGCAGCTCTAGTAAATTTGAAAAATGCTGATTGTGCATGCATCTTATATTTTCTCCTTTTTTATGACCCTATATTCGTAATGCACATTATTCAATTCCTCATTACAAAACATATTTTTGTGTAACCTGAAATCTTTTTATCTTCACCTTAAATTATATTGCTTTCTATCCTTAAAAAAAGTTGCCTGATAGTCAAATCACTTAATATCAGGCAACGGTTTAGGATGCAATTTTTTTCTATTGTTAAACTAGAATACCTCATTTAACTTGTCTAACATGTAAAACTTCTTTACCATAGTCTTAGAGAAATGTAAAATGTAAAATTTATAAATGACTGCTATGTAAAATTTATAAATGACTGTATCCTACTTCTACAACATTAGTTGCAGTCTGAGATGTTAAATATATATTTTTTATAGGATGGAACTTTATTTATAGTAATAACACATATATGCTACTGAATTTCGCAGTACAAACTAAATTGTTTATAATACAAAAGAATATTTTTTCTGAAATAGCTTTCCATTTACATTACCACTAACGTAACTGAGTAAAGGGGGAAAAAAATTAGACCATGTATAATGTCCAATTTTATTAATTATTGATCATATAATCTTTTGAATCATAACATTAATAGATAATTTATAAGCAATTAAATGTGTGTCTTACTGATTTTTTCATGATAAGACTTCACTCTTAAGAATAGAAAATTCTTATTAGAAGTTCAGCATAGCAGGTTTCCATTGTTCAATAGTGATTAAGATTGAAAACAATCTAGCCATTATTAAATAATTTGAGCTAAATGTTGCTTTCATTGCTTTCCCATGTATATCTTCCTTTATGTATGCTTGAGAATTTTTCCAGTTATCTTCTTTGTGCATAAGTGCAGAACATTTTCAAATAAAAATGATCCCAGAAATAAATATTTAAATGCTATGTGGAGAATTGTGGCAACCTTCATCTTTTAGCATCTGCCATGATGTATCAGTATACTGGATGGGATTTAAAATTGTGCCAAGTATTGCCAATATCTTCATACATCTATGTGTATATAGTAGTTAATTTATTTCATAATAATAATGTGAAGAATGAAATTTTAATTATTGTAAATCATAACTTTATAATATACAAAATAATGTTTGAATTAACTTTTTTCATATGTCCAGTAATATTTAATTGTGTTTTAATATTTCAAAATTAATTAATAATTACAATGATTAATTATTCAATATTTAATAATTATTTAACTATACATTTATTTAATAATGAGTTTTCCTTTCAAATTGCTTGAATAAAAATTTTTAAATTTTTTCTTTTCTTAATGGAGATATTCATATTTTCTCCCCATATCAATGTACATTCATATTCATTAATATATAAATATGGCAAAAAGTTTTATTTCCAATTTCAATGAGGAAAGGTTAATAAAATTAACTAGCTTTTATCAAAGCAAAGCTAATTTAATATTATTTTAATCAATTAACAATAATGGAAAGAAATATTTTAAAAATTAAATTTTTAAAAGTTAACTAAGCAGTTTTTATTTCTTATGTTGTCTGTAAAAACAAATGGTAAAAGTGAAACCACAAAGTTCTATTTCTTTGGAATTTTAAATTAAAATATTTAAATTAATATTAATCAAAATATCTATTTAAATATTTTAAAGTTTTGTGTACATTAGATTTTTTTAAAGCAAAATGTGTTTACATTGTTTTAAAAAATTTTAATAAAGGTTTCCTAAATTATTTTCTGCAATTAATTTAATTGCTCTTTTTTGCTCATAAGATTGTCCAATAAATACTAATAATCTTAAATTAGTAATAATAATATAGTTTTGTTGGTTATTAGTATTCATATATTGTAATTAATTTTTAAAGTATTTGAACTATGATTATTTTTTAGGAAGTTACCTGCTGAAGAAGGTAAAAAAGATAAAAGACTGAAAAATGCATATCAAGTAATTATTAATATTGTTCTTTCTACTGTAAATTTAAACAATGTAGTTGTTCTAAATTATTTTTTTTAACTAATTTTTATTGTCATAATTATTTAAAATAGATATATGCTTATCAGTTAAAATAAAAATATTTGGAAGCATTAGTTATATGATTTTTGTTTTAAAAAAATTAGAAGACAAATTGTTCAGCTTCAATAATAGGATTCTGATGTTTTTTATTTTTCTTCAAACCTAAGCAAATTATAAAACAAAAGTTGTGTGTATTGAAATATATTTTAGAATTAGTTTTGCTTTCAGATATTTTCTTTTTATTCAGACTTAAATTTATATTTTATTTATTTTTGCAAAATATAATTTAATTAATTTTTTGCTTGTCAATTTTCAGAATGTAAAATCTTATAAACTTTGTACAAAAAAGAAACAACTGGATATGTCAGATTTTTTTTTACAAGAATTTTTTTTTAGTTGTAATAGGATTGTTACTTAAAAAAAATTCTTGTAATTATAAATAAGATTTCTCATGGGTTTAGGCGTTAGGCAATGCTTTGAATGCACAATATATTTTTTTCTTTTTTTAAAAATAGCTTTTAAATTCCCTTTTGTAGATAAAATTCTTGAAAAGGCAATCAAAAACAAAATTTTTGGTAAATAATGATTAATATATTTTATCATATGTATGGATTGTCTATAACATATAAAATTGAAAAGAGAATTTTCTATTTCTAGAGAAAAGATATTTTTTGTCTTAAAAATACATAATAATTTAAATGTCACTTGAACTTATTTCTAGAAAATCAAAATGATTTATATAATATTGTCATAATTACAGCAAAAAACTAATTTTCTAAATCTATCTTAGAAAACAAGCAATTATTATATGTGCTTTGAACTTCATTTTTTTAAAAATTTGTCTTTTGAAATTGTCAAAAATCAATGTTTCTTCAATAGTGCTTTTATTTGATTTCATTAATCATTCTGAATATTGAGATTTTCACAAAATTCTGTGTTTTATTCGTTTTATTATCTAATAAATAATAAAATGAATAAAACACAGAATTAGCAGTAAGAAAAATGTAACTTATTACAGATTATGATTTCACTAGAAAAATAAAAAAAAGTAAAGACTGCTAAATAGCTAACAAATCCAAATACAATACAGAAATATTTCAGTAAATATATATTTACTGTTCAATGCAATTATCTTAATTAGGCTAATTTTTTTATACAGAATGTTATACATACTTTGAAAATATTTATTCAGTGTGCCCCATGTTCCAAAACCTGGTGTGGCATGTCATGAAATGTCAGAACAATTTAGAAAGAACCCTAATTTTTAAACAAAAACTCTCTAAATTACAAAAATAATGGATGATGGTCTATAATGTTGCACTATTTTGTATTTTTAAGTTAGTGTGAATTCTGAATAAGAAATTGCCCTTTCTTTTGCTATCTTAAAATCAGTAATATAATTATAATTTATTCCATAACACAGTAAAAGTCTTATATTTTTATAATGTAGATAAGTAATAATTTGACACTTATAAATATTTTGTTTCAAATTATTATTACTTCTACATTAGTGCATGGAGTTAGAAGAGCCAGTTTTTATACATCCAAGCTCAATTCTATTCAAGGAACTTCCTGAATATGTTGCTTACCAAGAAATAGCTCAGACTTCCAAATACTTCATGAAAGGTATTAAAATTTGATTTAGATATTCAATAATATAAATTTAAGTCCATATTATATGTTATTCAGGTGCCTAAAAATAATTTTTATAAGATTATTTCACTTGTTTTAATAATATATCTTATATTTATTTACTTATGAACATTATTTTTGCTTTGTGAGAAATAACATATTTTTTTATAGTATAGTTTTGTATAGTATATTTGCATATTGATAATTATAATTATGATCAAATACTCATAATTTTATCTTTTCAAGAACTTGTGATCAGTCAATACTTTACTCCAATAATACCATAGTCAATTACTTTTTCCTTATAAATATCCTCTTCTCTTTATTATATTCCTTACTTTCTTATGCAAATAAAGTAAATTTTTATAGTTACAGAGAAAATACTATTTTAAAATATTGCAGCATGATTTCTGTTACATTGTTCCTCTTTTTAGGTGTTGTAGAAATTGAAGATAATTGGATTCCCAGTATGGTACCAAGCATTTGTGAATTTTCAGATCCTCTTCAAGATCCACCTCCATTTTATGATAATGAGAAAGATAAAATACTTGTTACTATGGATGTGAAAATTGGTAAGATTCAAAAACTTTAATTTAACTCCTTGAATTAAATTAGTTTACTTTTTACTTCCTTTTCAGCTATAATTGCACAGACATGCTATTGGAGATTTTATTTTGATTTTAAGGTATATTTATATTTTTCTATACAATTGAAACTTAAATATGGAAAAATCATAAAAATAAAGATATTTCTCTCAAAAATAAGCCAATCTCAATGAAATTGGAACATGTTGTTAATTAAAAGGAGCTGAACAATATGATATTATGCAAAATAGTGGTGCTGATTCGGAATATGCCATTTGTGATGAGCTTTAAAAATGGGTGTTTCATAGTAAGGTGGCAATTGTTACTGTGCGTGTGGGATTAGAAATCTGGTAAAAGGAAATTCTAACAATGGTCGGCTTCATATAACTGAACACTTTTGATGGCAAGCTATTAAGAGACATGACAAAATCAGACTGAAGTGGCTTGATGGCTGAGTGTGATTCATAGGCTTTGGCAACAATTTCTAACTACAGAGTCAGGATTCAGAAGGTTCAGCCAAAGGTGGCCACACACTACCATGAGTGCCGATGACAGATATTTGTCATTATGTCCATGAAGAAATGGAATCATAACTCTGGCTGAACTTAGATATTCCCTTACTGCAAGCTCCAGAAGAGCAGTATCCAGATCAACTGTGTATCGAAGGCTTCACAAACATTGTCTTTATGTGAGGCGACCATTCATTGTGTTGTGCTCACATCATGCCATAGGCGTGATTATTTGCAATAGGCACATCAACATATTCACTGAATGCTTGATTAATGGAGAAGTATTCTCTAGGTTTAGCCTTAAAAGCGATAGTTGGTTCATTTGGAGAGAACGTGGATCTTGTTTTCATCCATCTAACATCCATGAAAGAGACAGATCAGTTAGTGTCTTTGTTTGGAGTGATATCTCGTTGGGTGAATGCACAAACCTCCATGTCTTTTCCTGTGGAAATGCTCACATCTATTGAGATGACATCCTGGATGATTATATGTGCCAATATCCCGGGCTGTAGGTGATGCGTTCATGTTACAGGTTGATAATGCAAGACCACGATGGGGTCATATTATGGATGCTTATTTTGAGCAGAAGTTTTGAGTGCATACTGTGGTCAGCTCGATCATCGGACCTTAATCTAATCGAGTATGTTTGGAATGCTGTATAATAATGTGTATTTGTTCTTAATCCCCTGCTTAATACCCTATCCACACTTTTAACTGCTTTTTAAGAGCAATTGCTTGCACTTCCTACACATTTAATAGACCTCATAATTGAGAGCACCACTCATTGCTGCATGTGCTGTATTGTTTTTTGAGGGTATCATAACCCATATGAAAGGCACTATTTCTAAACCAAAATTACACCTCTCTCATTTGTTCATTGTATACATATGCTCATTTTTATGATACCAGAAATTTTGCTGATTTCTTGTTATGCTGTTTTGCATTTTCCTATGTGTTGTATAATGTGTATAAGGTTCATTAAATTCCATACATAACTTTTTGTGTTATCGTCATTTTTGTTATTTTTCCTTAATTTATGATAACTAGTGTAATTTTTAAGTAAGTAGGCAAAACCATTGATTAATCTAAATTACTAATAATTTGTGCAATTATAGCTACATTTTAAAGAAGGCTGAAAGCAAACATGGAAATGGAAATTAAAAATTATAAAAAAAAGCATTTGATTATCTATGCTAAAAATTTTCATTATAGTTGACAATACACATTTGAGTCCTACAAACAAATTTAAGCCAGGATACAATGTAGCATAGAAGGTGTAAGGCTTGAATGTGCATCACGATTGTGCTATCATAATCTTTTATTATTTTGTGCATTCTCCATAACAGATAAAGTCTAAAAGTGAGATAAGTTTTTAAACGAACCACTTAGCATCACTATATTTACTAATGTCGTTATTGAATGTTTTAATTCTGATGGATGTGGAGAAAAACATTGATCATTATAGAGCCACTATAATCATTATAGAATGTCAATTTTAAAACATGACGATGTAATAATTTGTAAACAAGAGCAGAGATATTAGAATTTCATTTCCCTCACTTTTATGTTATTTACATAGTTAGTTATGAGACAAATCTATCTCAGATGATGAATTATTCATAAAATCTAGCAATTTTAAACAGATTGACTATAAAATTTTTTACTATAAACTTGAGTTTCCTTAATTTTTTTAGTATCCTTAATTTTTTATTCCATATTTTGCATCAGTTGCTTATGGATCACTGTACAGATCATTTCCATAATAGATCTCCAATTTCAAATTTATAACTTTTGTTTAACAAATATATATAAATGTGATTTTAGATTTGTTAAATATTAGTTATCAAGAAGCATTTTATTTGTATAATTAGTGTTTTCATTCTAAAGTTTCCAAATTGAAAATATGGCAGAGATTTCTCCAGTAACGGTATCTTTAAAACCATTGTGTAATAGCTATGAAAGAAAGCTTACTATTAATTTTAACATGTAGCAATGGCTTCTTCAGAAATAAATCGGGTCATACAGTTTTTGGTTTTTCTTGCAAATACAGCTGCTAGTAACAAAATTGTAGATACATAACATCTTACAATAATATATATATTTACATTGTATTTGATGACAATTTTACAGCACATTTACCTTTTTGTCTCTTGCTTGATTTGGTTTATTTGTCACAGTCACGCAAAACAGCCAGTTTTAGCACATTGAAATTAATTAGACTGGGAACTTCTCAGATTCTCTTGCAGTCGCCTTAAATCTGCTTCATCTTACAATAATCCTGTATCATGTGTATCCCTTTTATCAAGTAATGAAATTATATTTTACTTTAAATACATCCATTATATTTACCTGTTGTTTTCCAATAAAATATACTAAATTGTATTAAGTACTTCAAAATAGTTTTCTCTGTTTGAAATTCGCAATTTTAGATTAAAAATAAAATAAAAAATGCTTTTTAATAATAAATATACAAGTAAATGTCTGTTACTAATTCTATTAAAATTTTCTTTAATCAGATGATTTTTTTTTTTTTTTTTTTTTTTGAGTTCATACAAAATGTAGAATATGGCTAAAAAATATCTTATTAAATTTAAGTATGATCCTTGATGCTGTTGTATATTCTTCCTTATATTTAAAAATTATGATTTCAGTCTATTTTAATTGTATAATTTTCAAACTTTTTGCATAATATTTGTCACAAAACGAAAAAGTCTTATTAATTTATGGGAACTAAGAAACAACCTCGTAAAAAGACACTCGAATTTCATAGTTCTTATATTTCTAAATTTAAATATGTTATGATATTTAATTGATCATTTTTGCCTTTGAAATCCCTGACCAGTGATTGGGAAAAAAAACTGAAATTAGATGTTCCCTATGTATTTTTGCAATAGATTAATCAAAAAACAACATACACTCATTCACTCTCTTTATATTTCTGTATCACTTATGTTCAGACTTAAATTAGTCTGATGAAATCTTGAAAAACAATGTTTCATTTTTACATTATGTTTATTTTTCATAAACTTTTTAATAATCTTACAATCTATATTTTAAAGTAAAATATTTCCCTTTCAGGACCCTGTTCATGGGAAGTTCAAGTAGTGGATTTTGAAATACCGAAAGGTGTACTGAAATACAAATGGTTTTGCTTCTTTCTTTTAGAAGGTCAAATTTGGAAATACTTTGAAGAGTACAAAAAGTTAACAAAACCTTCTATTGTTTTAAAAGATTGGGCTAAGTAATTATATTTTTTATTTAAATTTACGGTAAAATTAGCAATTATTTATAAATTAGCTTTACTTTAGAATATATACATATATAGTAAAGTGATATACTTTAGAATACAAGTGAAATAAATTTATTTATAATTAAGTAAAATAAAATATGCTTTTAGTTTTTATGGATGTTAAATTTAGCATAGTAATTTATAAGTATGCATAATTGTGTCAAATTAGAATATCACAATATAATTTAAAACATGAGTTTTTATGATACTCATTTCATGCATATTATGTTTGTATTGGATTTTATTACTTTTTGATGAAAATAAAGTTGCTCATATAGAATTAATAAAAATGCTCACTTATACAACATAGTCCCTTTTTCATTCTTGTTCTGTGAATCTTATAATATGGCATTTTCTAAAAGTCT
>JAPDSC010107685.1:372284-384432 GCA_026290005.1 Latrodectus geometricus
ATTCTCCTTACATTTCATACACAGTAATCTTATAAGACTTTTAGAAAGCTGTAAATTTTCCATTAGATAGTTGCTTAATTATGATATTGTGTAAAATTTAAAAAAAATGTTCTTAGGAATATTTATAACTTTCTATAAGTTTTCTGAGAAATTTTCAGAAAAAAAAAAGAGTATTTTCAAATTTTGGAATAATTACAACTCACAGTTTCAAAATAAAAACACTTTATCTGTATCAGGAATTTTATTAATGAAAATAAAAAGCTATTTTTTGTTAATGAAATTAAACTATTTTAATTTATTTCATGTTGTAAGTGAATTATAGCAATAAGATTTAATTCTACATTGCAATAATGTGCCATTTAGAATTTACTTTAATGTGAATATAAAATTCAAAAGTATTTTTAACATTTCTGAATAAATAAATATTTATGAGTTGTATGTTACTCTTTTTTAGCAGACAGATGAAATTGTTGATGTTTAATATTAAAAAGAAGCTTGAATAACTATAAACAAAAATTAGAGAATTAGTAATATTTTTTTATTGTAGATAGGAGATTCTTATTACTATATTTTCATAACAATGTTCCAATAAATAATTGTGCTACAGGTCAATTATTTATTGGGATGTCAGTAGTGAATAATTGAACCCTTAAAAGATCCTCACTCAGGTTATATTCAAACCCACAAACTTAAACTAAAATCGAAAATGCCATCACTCCACTCCTAATTCTTCATGGTCATGGATAAGATGATCTATAAAGAGGCTGCTGTTAATATTTTTGTCAACTAATTTCTGGATGATTCTGGCATCATTGAACACCATGATAATCAGGAGATATATAATGTATTGTTATTGAAAAAAAAAATATCTGATCATTGCACAAACTGTTAAAGTTTTAATATAATTTTTTCTCACATTGTATGACTGAAGAATATTTAATCTTCATTTAAAAAATTTTTTTTCTGTTCACATGAGAAAACATCCTTCCTTTGCTTTTTTTAAAAGAATGTATACATTACAAAAAATATTTTTCTAATAGCTTTTACAAGTTAGAATGAGATTCTTATTCGCTGTTAATTTATTAGTTAGAATGATTTCTGAAATCTAAAATTGTTAACATTAATTTGTTTGGAAAGACATTTAGAATATTCTAGAAAATTAATATATGTTACATTAATTTTAATAAAAATGGCAATATATCAAAATATTTTTCAACTTAAAAAGATCTTTAAAAAATAAAAAACTATGAATTATTAATTTTTATTTTAAGTAAGGATATATTGAAAATAATAATTATCTCAGATTTTTTTTAAAAAAAAAAATGTGTACGTCAAGTTATTCTGATAACCTGTTTAATATTTAATGTAATGAAGTCTAACTTAGTAACCTATAATTGGTGGTAAATTATTTTACTATTAAAATAAGTTATTCTGATTCGTTAAAATTACATAAAACAACTTGTTTTAATAAAAAAAAATATACAAAACCAGATGGTTTTCTTATTAATGATATGCTTGTATTGTAAAATATTTATAGCATTAAATCAAATTAATATTCTTATAGCTAAACATTTTTATAATTTTTGATTAATATATTTTTTAATATAAAATTGTTTATTTTTTACAGTTAATATTGTAAGTCAATCGAATGACTACTACATTATAAAAGATGCTTTCCAATTTAATAGTTATTAATTTTTTTATATTTTTAGGTCATTAGCACCAAGAATGATGCTGTTTCTTAATGCTCTAATTTCCAGAGACATTGATAGTAGAAAAGCACTTCAAAATCAATGGGAAGCAGATTCAACATGTAATATTAATTTTCACAATTCTTATAAATATATTCAAATAAATCACTTATTGATAAAAATCAGTAATATATTTTCAGTTGAATGAAGCAAGAAATGCTTACTATTTTTTAAAAAGATGTTTTAGCTTATTAATAAATTAGTGCATTAAAACATATATTTTATTAATTAAAACTTTAGAGATAGAAAGTTAATTGTCTTGTAAATGGAAAAATACTTACTTTTAATTAGGCATATTATCAATCATAATTATGATATTGAAAAATTTAAAAAAAATTCTAAACTATGAATTCATTGTTTATGTACTTGAATGTTAAAAATCTTCTTTAAAATATGTTGGTATGCACACTTTGTTTTAAATGCTTTTATCTTTGCAGTATCATTTAAATTTTGTGCCCAATATTTCCACATCACTTACAATGTTTATCGAATACAACCATTAAACTATTTAATTTTCTTCTAATAATTATTATAATATACTGGTATTAGAAAGTTTACATTGCATTTAAAATATTTCAGTGCTATTAAAGATCATGAAAGCTAATATTCTTCAACATTTCATAAATTTAAGGATAATAATATAGTCATTAACAAAAATATAATATGCTTAAAAAATTTAATAAAAAGGTGTAAACATAAATACAATGAGACCCTGCTTAACGCTGTTTCGTTTAGCATTCTTTTATTTCAACCCACGGATTCCCTGAAATTGTGCACAGCGCTACATTTCCCAAGTAACATATTCAAAACAGTGTAGTTGTGTTTCTTGTTTGCTGCGATGCTATACAGATACATTTTTAGCATTTCAAACATTTGTTGACATTATTGTAAGTATAAATTTATATAATACTCTATAACGATTAATACAATGACAAATATTATGATCGTCAGTTTTTATCATGGGTGATAATAAAAAACAAATAAAGAAAGCAACCAGAAAAAGCATTTCACTGGAAACTAAAATACAAGTGATTAGATTCTGGTGAACGTCAATCTCATATTAGTGTATTGAATTTGCAACTTCAACTATAAGGACAATTCTTAAGAATAATGAAAAAATACAGTCATTTGCAACTACAGCTAGAATTACACATAGAGAAAATGTAAAAATGGCGGTCTATATGGATTGATGGCAAAATTGAACGCAATATGCCATTAAGCCATAATGGGAAAAGCTAGAAAAACGTTTTAATTACATTCAGGCTGAGGCAAGTGACATAAGTGAAACTTTCGTTGATAGTCGAGGATAGTTTAACAGATTTTAACATCGAAATAATCATCACAAAATAAAGATACAGGAGAAGCAGCAAGTGATGATACGAAAGCGGCGAATATATTCCCAGAGACATTAAAAACAAGAAAGCTATCCTTCAGAATTGGTTTTTAAAGTTTATGAAACAGGCCTGTTTAGGGAAAGAATGCCAAAACGAACATTTGTATCCTGTGAAAAAATCAAAATAAAACCACTTCTAGTTTACCACTCCAAAAATTCAAGAGTGATGAAAAACATATCTAAATCAACTTTATTCGTAATTTGAGAGACTAATAAAAAATCATGGATAACTATGAAAACTTTCCAGGATTGGTTCATTGAACATTTCTGCTCGCTTGTTAAACGTCATTGCGAAATTAAAAAACTTGAACAAAGAGCACTACTATTAATTGATAATGCTCCAAGCCACCTAACAAATTTATTGGACTTAACAGCATGCAATCTTGTTGAAGTGGTTTTCTTGCCACCTAACACAACTGCCTTAATTCAACTATTGGACCAAGGTGTTGTATCCAGTTTTAAGGCTTATTATTTGCGGCGAACATTTAAGCAGATGTTTGAAAAAACAGACGGAGAAATGAAGCAATCAATAAGATAATTTTGAAAAAACTACCACTATCATGAATGCTGTAGAAAACATAAACCTTTCTTGGAATGTGTTAACGGAAAGATCTTTGAAAGAAGTATGGAAGAACATTTGGCCATATTTAAGTAAGAGCGAAGACATTGGACACTCTGTCAATATGGATAAAATAGTGGAATTAACGAAAAAAAACTGGTTTAGATGAGGTAAATATGAAACACGTCGAAGAAATAGTTCAAGAAACAGCACCTAGTCTTTTTAATGATGAGCTGAAAGAATTAACTGAGCAAGAAGAAAACAAAAATATCGATAGTAGTGATTTCGAAGAAGAGCAAAAAGGACTTTCGATGGCATTTGTAAAAAGGAGTTTGACCACTATAACTGAATTTATGGACCAATTTGTTGGAAATTATCCAAATTTTGACAGGAGTTCAAAAGCAAGACAGAGTGTTATAGATGTTTTATCCACTAATCAACAACTTTTAACAGAATGCAAAAAAAAAAAAAAGAAAATGCAAACTACATTAGCTGCCTTCTTGACAAAAAGGCAGAATAATCTGACTGACTTAGAATTTTATTTGTTTTTATTTTTGTAAGTAATAAATGTTTGGTTTTATTTTTATTAAAAAAAATATTATTAAATTTAATACTTAACCAATTTTCTATCCATCTTCCCCAACTCTGTTATTTACATGTTAAGATATAGCCTAGTTTAGTACTGTTTTGCATTACGCTCTACTTTGATTGAACCCCCGCATTCTGCCTTACTTTAATTATAAGCAAAGTTTATTTACAATTGTAGCCAAATTTAAATGTGGTGTAAAACTGATATATTTCAATTAATATGTCAATCAAATTATCTTACTTTTTTCTAAAATATGTAGACTCCTTTTACATATAAAATACTCTAAATGAATTTAGAAACTGTAAACATTTTGTATGTTTTAATTATTATGTATTTTTTATTTGCAGATTTGTTGAAAGAGTTCTTGGGATTAATTCCTCCCAATAAACATCTAGAAGTTGAATGTAAATGGCCACCAAAATCTTGATTTGAGTAGAAAGCTTGTATATAAAATTAATAATTGTAATTTATATGTAAATTAAATGTTTTTATATACAATATACTGTGGTGTTTTTCATGCAATTTCTTTACACATTTTATCCTAGCATGATTAGTTCTTTGAAACTCAGGGGCATAGTGGTAGTTATTCAGACTACCAGGTCATGGTTTGATCCTCAAGACGAGCAATATCAACTCAGCCTTTCATCCCTTCAGTGAGTTGATAAAACTGAGTTGTTTGGGAACTAAAAAATGAGGGGGGGGGGAGTTTGCATTAGGCTAACCACCTAACCAGGACATATGCTTCACACATCAAAACCCTTAGTTATGAAAACAGATGTGCATTGTTGGTATTGGCTCACATTTCAGCTGTTGTGCCACTGAGTTTTTATTATTTCTTTAAAGTAATTATTTTTAATTACTTGTTAAACATCCATATAATGGAGATTTTATGAGTGAGGGTGTAATATGCAATAACACCCTTACACATCACATATAAAGCTCGATACAAATAAAAATTAACTGTTTCAACTGCAACTATATTTTCAGAACTTTAACAATTTTATAATTCTTGAAATCAGAGTATTCAAATGAATCTTGTTTTATTAACTTTCATAAATGTTATTTAGAATGTTCAAAGAAAAATTTAACTTGAAACTCACAATATTAAAAGATTCAGTCAAAGTTATATTGAATGTTCAAAAATAAATGTAAAATATCTAATGAACTTAATGAATATATTATATTTTTATTAAGTGATTTTTATGACGGGGCTTTAAAGTTGTTACTTTTATGAAAGATTAAGAATTGTTAATATTTAGTGATTTTAAATAAAATAAATGATCTTGATTTAACAATGGAAGTTTTGAGCCTGCATATAAATTTTAAAGGATGAGCACCAATATATAGCAGCTAAAATATTAGCATTTATCAAATGTGACATAGGGCACCACAATGAACTATTCATATGTTGAATTTAGAGAAAAAGGACTCGCACAACAAACTATATAAGAACTTAATCAAAGTGAAAAACATTAGAAGGTAAACTTAAAGTTTAAAATCTACTATCAAATAAAGTTTACTAATTAAGAAAATTTCTGAGAAGAATTTGTAAGGATTTGGCAACAATTCAAGTGCATTTATAAAGATAATTCCTTTAATCCCACTGACAAGCTTTAGCATTTATACCAATGTATTGGTATAAATGCCTAGAGAACTAGTCAAAATTTAAGTGATCAATTATAATAAATGAGACTGTATGCTGTTTCGCAGAGCTCCAAAACCAAAATTCAATCTCCTGTGGGATAAGTGTAGTAATATAATAAATGAAGAGTTGTTAGATCATTGAAACTTACAATAAGGAATTAAGTATTTTAAAAAACCATTAACAAAATTTAGTTTCTATAAGACTGAAAAGGTAATTTAAAACTAATTTAGGAATATTTAGGCATTTCATAAATTTATTTGTAGCTTTACCAGTAGTAAAAAATTATAACTGACCAATTTCCAGCAATTTTGTAACTACTGTTAATAAAATCTAAATGGCCAGATAACACTTTAAAAGCCTAAAAAATGTTCTGGACTTTAGGCAAACTAGATAAAATAAAACAATTTTTTTAATTGCTCGCGTTTTTAAGAATGAAAAAAGTTAGATGAAGGGAAACAAATATTGAAACAACGAAAACTGAACAATGCAATAAGGCAACTAAAACCAGGGCAAAAGAATGCTATTCATGAAACTAACAGATTTTAGAGATTTCATCTCACAAAACATTAGTAAAAATTTTAGCAGTATTAGTTTATTTACATTAAATATGAATACTTAATCTAGTTTGAAGACATGAATTTTCAACTAAATAAACCTTAGATCAGTCATGTCAAAGATACGGCTCATGATCTCAATGTAACACAGAAAGAAGAATCATGTTTTTAGAGCATTTAGACTTCACTCCATTCCTCTATGGAAGTTTTAAAATGCCTACACTACATTTATAAGTAATTTGAAGGGCAGATAGTGCCTAAACAAACAAAAGAAAGTAACGCCATCTCTTAACAAGCAGAAATACCCTATGATTTTTGTTGAGAACAATAGAATCTTCCGCGTGCTTCGAGTATTGACTAGAAATGTACTTTTTGATATAAAAGAAGTGCGTCAGCGCGAATTGAGTCAGTTGAGTCGAGCAATCGAAACGACACAGTCAGAGAAGGATTTCCGTCGTGAAAAAAATAAGATCAAACATTGCACAAGACTTACGAATGAAAAACTCCAATTAATTCATAAAATAACTACAATGAATATGACATCAATGAGCTTGTTAAAAACAAGAGAAATGTGTTATCTGGATCCTTGAGCTCAAAATAATTACCCTCTTTTATAACTTTTATATTATTTTTAATAACTGTATATTATATACTGTATAATTAAATAAATAAGATGTTATAATAATTTAGTACATTTTTTTATTTGAATCTGGCCTACCTACACATTCTTAACTTAATACATGACCCTCTGCAAAATTGAGTTTGACACCCGTCTTAGATTGTCCTTTAGTATGAGATTTGATTTTTTATTGTTAATATACAGTAATAGAAAGTATTGTAGTATTCTAAGATTACTATGCTACATTCTCATCATGAAAAAAATTTTTTTTCTTAAAGATAAAGATTTTTTTTATCAAAAAAATAACGAGTTTATTGGAAGAAAAAAAATTTTTACATACAATTTCTATTATATATTTCTTTAAAAATGATTTCTGAAAGCTTGAGTACAAAATTAAATTGTTGACAATCACTTTATTTCTATTTCAGTACAATAGTAATAATCTGATAATAATGAAATTATTTTTTTAACATAAATGTAATTTACACTTGATAACCTAATAAACTGCCTTTTCCAATACATTCACCTATGCAAAAACAGAAGTAAATTTCAGCAGCAACCAACGTATTCAACCAAGCTTCCTATAGAGAAAATAATTTTCCAATTATAACACTGTAAATTGCTTTCTTTCACACACACATATGTAAGTTATCAAGTTATATGTGTGTGTTATATATCAAGTGAAGTTGAAAAAAAACTAACACAAAACTAATTAGGTAATAAAAGTTTTAATTTTACAGCAAATTTATTAAAAGAATTGCTTGTCTGAAAGCAATAATCAAAAAGTTGATTTTTTTATATCCTATCTGAAGTTAAAATTTAATTATAAGCAATATTAATTTAAAAGGAAGACATTATAGAATGAAAATAGAAAATTTCACAAAATGTAAAAATCAGAGATAAAATTTATTTTATGTTTAAAAAAATCCTTTTACAAACAGGTTGCTAACTACCCAGTACTTAAATAATAATAAAAAAATAAGGTAATAATCTTAGAATCTTAAAATACCTTTAAAATATCTATATTTAGAAGAAAAAAACTTTATTTATAACATATTTAATCACAGTATCAAGAAATAATTCTATATGTTTCATGAATGGAAGAGAAGAATTTTCGAAGAGAAAAAATGATTTAGAGTTAACTTTCCTTTTAATAATTACTGTAAAATACACACAAATTTACAAGGCTATTTAATTATTATGCTTTACTTTCTGTTAATGTTTGATCACGATTTGTTCTTTTTTTAGTTAATTAATAACTTTAAATTTTTTAATTAATTAGATTTAAATATTTAACATAAAAATAAAAGACAAAGAATTAAAAAAAAATGGATAATACAAAAAATTAAACATATAATTTTAAATCTATGAAAGTTATGTGAAATTACATGCATTAACATTTTTAATTACCGAATATCAGTTAGTTCAGTGATAATTTTGTGGGAAAAAAATGATAGATAAATTTCTATTTGTAACTTCAACTTTTTCAAAAATATTAATAATTTTCTAAAATTTCAGCTTTTCATCACTATGTGCAATTAAGTTTTCAATCTTCCACATCAATACACACACTTATATTACTAAATTCAGCTATTAAAACCAATTACATGAAATTTATGAGTGGCTTTCCTGAATTCAAATCAAAAATTACACAAGAATCATAAATTGCATTAGTGAATTTTTTTAATTTAAAATGTCATAGTATACTTTTAAGTAAACATTTTGTAGAATATTTATAAATTATATTATAAATATAGCAGTTTAGTTTTAGAAATCATTACCCTGACTGGAACATTTTTCCAGGCACCAGATTTTGCAGATCTCATAAGTCGACCAAATCCAGCCATTACTTCTGGCATTTCTGACATCTTGGGTGGAACTAATTCTACCTTTGCATATTTTACAAATGTTGCAAGCTTAGGTTTGGAACTTTCAGCTAGTCCTAAGAAATATAAATTTTGTTTTAATCACTACTGTAAATGTGGTAATCAAATAAGCAGAATTATTGCACCAGGATACTTTCATATGAATATATTCAATTAATGCTCTATTGACTGGAATTCAAAGAGAATTTAATTTAATTCACAATTCTTGGAATATAGTTAGTAAGCATTTAATTCCCTAAAGGGACAATGAAATTCTTGTAAATAAATTACAAATATGAAGTTGAAATTTTACGTTAAGTAAATTAGAATTTTAAAGATTGTCATCTAAAAATATCAAAGTTTAATTTTTTATTTTATTTTAAATGAATCACAATTAAGTAATGTATTAAAGTAAAGTAATGTATATTTTTATTAAGGAAATAAGTGTAAGGGCATCTTTTTATATGTTATGTAGACAAAATGCTTTTGTTAAACATACATTACTTTTTATACAGATACATCTTGATTTCCACAGCAACTAGATTAAATTGACAAATTATGTAAATAAAAAGCAGCCAAAATAGAGGAGCAATCATATAGAATTTCCTTTTCACTTTGCTACTGTTTCATGCTGTTTGCATTTGAACAGCATGAAACAGTAGCATTTTTTTTTTTTTAAATTAAACCTTGTAAAAAATGTTGACAATTTTTATTTTACCGAGGAGTGAGGAAGATGCTGTTTTGTTTTTCCAGCAAAAAGATATACTCCCTCACAATATAATATTTACAAATGGACACGAAATGAAACTATACGAAAAGAAAGTATGTGGAGGTGCAATGTGGAAAGCTAACAAAAAAAGAGCCCTTGATGCGACACTTAATTTAGTGGACCCAGAATACCATTCTTAAAAGCCTGTGTTTTAAGTACTGCTGGGCAAAGGAATTAACATCTGTCAAGTGGTGTGATTAACAACTAAAATTTTGTGAAAATATTACAATTGACTGGAACAATAATATGAGGGAGGTTTCTTTTCTAGATTTATTTTAAAATACAAATTGGTAGTCATGGAAAATAGTCCAAATTGATGAAAGTTTGTTTGTGCAGCAAAAAAACAATTCTGGCAGAGTACTTTCACAAGGTTGGATATTCGGCAGGTTATGCAGAGAAAGCGGTGAGTGTTTTCATGGTCAAGTTCTAAATCAAGAAGCAAGCATACCATGTCAATGATAGTAGACTATGTAGTGGAAGGATTCACAGATTTTTTTTTTTTTTTTTTTGGATAGTTAGTGAGCTTACAAAACGGATGAGCTTAAATAGGTTGGTTACAGTCATTTAAATGTGAATAATATTTATAATTTTGTTGATCCAACAACGAGAGCTCACATTCAAAATGTGAAAATCTTGTGGGGCTCAATTAAGAGGAGGAAAAAAGGTACAGCTCTGCATCATCTAGAGTCTTATCTAGCAGAATTCAAATGGAGAAAATTTTATGGAAAAGACAAACCATTTGCTTTCATATTGAAAGCAATTGCTGAGATATGAAAGCCACAAATTATGTTCAAGTGATTATAGCTTAGCAATAAACTTGTAGTCATTTTCATTATGTCACTGTGCCAATCAAGATGTACCTTTACATGCATGTGGATTCAATTCTGGTGTAAGTCTTTTACATGATAAATTATTTTATTTAAAAATTATGCTTCACAATAATTATGTAAGCATATATTTTTGGCTAGATTAATTAAAAATATATAATAGAAACAATGTTATTTACATTTTTCATTTATTGTTATTGCTTGGATGCCATTAACAGACAGAAATTTTCTTTAAGGACAAGTCCTATTGTTCAATTAATTAAAAACAAAATTATTAATTCGGTGTAAAAGAGGGAACGGTGTATCACTATTTATTATCAATTCTAACATATAAGTAAAGATTGCATAGCATTTTTTACAGGTATTTTATAAAACCCTAGAGTGATAAATCCAATTTTTAAGTACCACAATATGGGAATAAGGATTATTTATTAAAAATATTTTTCTCGTGACCTAATAACTTTATAAAAGGTACATAATTAATAAACATAAATAGTTCACAATTCCAAAATCGAATTATAATTGATAAAAATTATTCACATAATTATCATTAGTTTTAATTCCTTACCAAAAATTTACTTATTTCATGTAAATAATAAATTCTTCAATTTATTAACATTAAAAATTTTATTTGTAGATTTAATGTAAATATGTAAGAAATTATTCAGTTACTGTATTTGTTTTATTTACCTAAAGCAATAACATAACTTTAGACAAATGAAAGAAAAAATCTATAGTACATAAATAAATTAATCATAGAAAAATAATATCAATCATTGAATAACGAAAAGTATTTCAAAGCTTCTGAATTACAAAAAAATACCTCATTGCATTATGTTCAAAAATATAAGCACTTTTACCTTTCATCATCACAGGTAACTTAGAAGCAATCGAAGCCATTTCTATGGATTTTTACTATTTTCAATGAATGGAATAGAAACAAAAATGAAAATAAATTCTCACAGATATCACACTCTACACTAATTGCTGAAGGTGAGTTTCAGCAGAGGCAAAGCTTGTTGCCACAGCTTTTGTACTAATATTGTTTCTACGGCTCAGATTTACTGTACGGTCGCTCTTTGTGCGATTTTCTAAAGTTGGCAATAAATAACATTTTCCGGCAACCCAACCAATTCTGACCAATCACAGATGAGAGATACCAACAAATGAAAATTGGGGGATTCTGACAAAATGGAAACCGACTAATGAAAAATGGAATATTCTGTTTATTTTCAGACCTCGTTTGTGTAGATTGGCGAGGTTGGTGAAACTTTTGGCAATTTTTTGAAAAAGTCGTCATAGCGACCGTACAGTAAATCTGTAGAAGTGAGACATTGTTACAACAAATATGACAAAATATCCGTAGGTGTTCTGAAATCATGCATTGCGCATTAAAACAGATTTGTTATAATAACTCATATTCTGGCAATGCAGGTGGTATCGGTAAACCGTATCAATGGTAAAGTTAGTTCATAAAAATGCTTTCTTCTCTTTCTAGAAACTTATTCATCTACCAAGTAACCTTCATTGAAGGAATTATGATTATAGTAAACTACGAAATCTAAAGACACAAAATA
>JAPDSC010107685.1:392321-405924 GCA_026290005.1 Latrodectus geometricus
TATATATATATATATATATATATATATATATATATATATATATATATATATATATATATATATATATTGTTGCATATCCCCCTGGTGTAGGAAAGCCTTCATCAGGTCCAGAAGATCTGGCATAGGGTAGTTTGCAGCTTCTTTTTTGGAGAGGAACCACAAGGGCAGAAGACTCACTTGACCTCTGAAAACACGTGCCATGGGTACCCATTTATAGGGTAGGCAACGATTCATACTCCATTCATACAGGGAAAGAACAAAGACAGGAGAGAGAGAAGGTACTTCCTTACCCAAAGTGGAATTTGAACCCAGACCTCCTTATCCGCAGTCAGGCTTGCTAACCACTAGACAGAGTAGGCGGCATATATGTGTGTGTGTGTGTATATTTAATTAATTCCTTCTTAAATTTTAAAATATAAAAGTAATGTAACTTGAAAAATTAAGTTTTTAAAAAGTCTTTCATTTTTGTAATGGTTTCATATAATTCTCTGTACCAAGGATGCTTTAAAGATAATTTTCTGTGCTACAAAATCCTCTGATCATACTTACATTCTGTATTTTTACAAAAGCTTGATCTCATGTTATAATTATCTTATATCATTTTACATTTAAATTTTTAATTACAATTTCTTTTGTTTAATATTTGCCACTGTTTCTTATTAAGCTGGAATATAACCAGTCTTAGGACAATGAAGCTGCCCATTTTCCCCATCTATGAAACCCTCTTTTAGTTTTAGACTTCTTCTGGGTGTAAGGTATCATGGATTTCATTTAACTCTGCTTATCTCAGGGGTGTTAGAATTTTGCTAGTTTTTACCAAATATTCAGTCCACTTGATTATAATTCAAACTGACTAACTTTTTTTCTATACCAGAACTGGTTTATAATTATTTTAATATTTAATCTAATAAATGTATTATTTATCATAAATAACTGTAGTATAATTAATATTTGAAAGGTGTTATTAATAATTTTTTTCTATTACAGCTCGTGATGAAAGTCGTGGTAAGGCAGCTGTTAGTGAACTTGAAAAAGAAGGATTACATCCTAAATTTCATCTTCTTGACATAACTAACAAAGATAGCATAAAGACATTTGCATCATTTTTAAAAGAACAATATGGTGGCTTAGATGTTTTAGTTAACAATGCTGCAATTGCATATAAAGTAATTTTGCTATTCTTATTTTTTAAATTTTTCACCAGTAAGTAAATTAATTTCATGATAATTTTTAGTTCTAGTTTTCACTATGAGTTTTTATATAAGTAGAAAATTTATTTTATTTTTTTAAGAATAATGAAATTATCTTTAGTGTGTCTTTTTGATTTAGTTTTTTTATATTCTTATTTTCTTTATAATTTGAAATTTAAAAAGATATTTGAAAATTAAGACTATTTAAAAATATTTCATGACATAAATGAAGTCATTTTTTTATTTCAGACATAATATTTATTTAAAAATTTTACTAAATTTTTAAATAAATATTATGTATGAATTTTCCAGTTGGTTTATATATTTTCAAAATTTTTCTTTACTTTAATATATTATAAAAAATATCAACAATATTGGATTTTGTAAATATTGTATGTAGATGACTTATGATTTTATTGGTAACAAATATAGTTTGAAAAAAATTATTATAGAATATATATAACAGTATGTAATTATTATTAAATTGTTGTCTAATTCTATTAGATTTGGGTATGGACATATAGGTATTTATTTTCATTATTAAATATTTTAGTAATTGGCAGTGGTGCCCTATTTTTAAATTAATATAAAATGATAGATTTTATAAATTTTGGAAATATATTACTTGTACTATTTTTTACTGTCTCAATTAAAATTTTTTAGACATTTCTTAAATGAAATAAATATATGATTTAAAGTAATCTTGTTTATATTAAATCCTTTTTTTCAATTTAATGTAAAAACAAAGTGAAAATTAAACTTATATAAGACAAACACTATTTGAATTTTTTTTTTTTTCCATATTTTACAGTTTTAAATTCACGCAGAACATTTTTAGTTTATTTAAAAAATTTTAAAATCAATAGTTTCAAAACATGAATTTAAATAATATTTTTAAAGCAAAATTATAATTTAAATTTTATTTTCTGACTTAAATACAGAGTTTTAATGTTTTCAGAATTTTTTGCACTCATTTTGTTGCAAATTCTCAATTATTGTTTACATCTTTTATTTATAGCAAAAATCGTTATAGGTTATTTTTATTTATACTTATTTTAAAATAAAGTAAAACTATATATATATTTTTGAATCTTACCTCAAAGATATATATCTTTAATTTTATCATTCTGTCTTGTGATTTGTAGTTGCTAATATCTGAAGTATGAGATAATTCTTGTCTTCTAGTAACTTCTGCATGCAATTTTAATGTATTACCTTTAAAACAAGATTTAAAATATTCTTTTAATTTTACAGCTATTGTTGAATACAATATTAGAAGCTGTGATTGCTAATTTAACTTTGTTTCCTATTTGGCTATTTTTTAAATTTTTTTCAAGAAAACAAGATTTGAAGAAAACATGTCATTTGTTTTAGCGGAGTCAACTGTAATCTAATGCAACTATGCTATGAACTATGAGAATTTTTATATGTAATAGCATATTTAGTTATTTCCATTCACTTGGAGTGTAATCTTTCCATATCCAAATTTAAAATAGTAGTTTTAGGGATAAGCTGAGCATGAATGCCATAGCCTCATGTGTATATAAAGTTTTCACACTATTTAGAGCTGCTGCTCATCTTGCATAACAATATTTTTGAATCTAAGAAGCATGATACAGCTAAATTTTTTCCTTTGTTAAATGAAGTTGTTCAAAATGTGTCTTGCAAATAAGGCATTTTATTCTAATTTCATGTAAAAGATATTTTAAAATATTATTTTGTTCTAGTTTTTTATTTAATGATATTGTTTGGTAATTTACTTTTTCTTGTAAATTTTACATAAAATAATTTTTTACATTTATGGTATTCTATGTAATCTATCTCTTTAAATATATACTTTCTGTTCGCTTGAAATCCTATACTACTAATAATTTTTCTTTTGAAAAAGAAATTATTTTAAAAGGCAATCACATAGTGGTTTGATAGTTGGCTTCTGTCTGGAAGCACTATATGGGATCTTTATATTTATGGAAATGCTGTTGCTAGTTACCAGTTCCTATTCTTAAATGTTGCATTGAAATGTTCTCTTCAAAGATGTGTCATTATATTTTATATATTATTTGCAATACAAATTATTTTATCATGGAGTTTTTGTTGTGATATTTGCATAACAATGATGATCTACTGACATTCTGTGGGCCTTATGATTTATTTAATTTCCAAGTTAAATGCTTATTTTAAAATATTTTAATGTCAGTTTAATAATAGAGTAAATTTTTAATAACTTTTTTGTCTTTAAAAAGTTTTCCAAACCATTTCTTTCTTAGTAAAAAAAAATTGTGAATAAAACTTCTCCATTAATAAAATAATTTAGTTTTACTTAATCAAAATTTTCTTTTACCATAAAACCAAATTCTTTTTCCAGTAATATCTAGTATTTATTTTATAATTTAATAAATAAACCTTGAAATATTGTCACTGTCATCCCACATTATTTGCATAACTTAAAATATTCTTCTGTATTAGATTTGACAGTCAAGGCACCTCTGCTAAAAAACTTTTGTGCCAAGTTCCAAATCCAGAATAACATATTTCCATTCAAATATGATCTCCCATTTTGTTTATGAAGTCAGAAAGGCCCTTTATGGAACTGATGAATACTTGCTTATATTTTATATTATATAAGCAAGTATTCATTACTTTTTCATAATTATCCATGCTATGATTATGACTGTTCTCAAGTAGTAAATGCTCTAAAAATCACTTAAAAATAAAACATAGTAATTTAGTGTATGAAAATATTCTTTAAATTACTATGTAGTAAAGAAAACACTATTTTGAATCCTTGTAACAAATAAATTTAAAATTGCCACATTAATTTCAGTGCCAGGAATCCATAATAAAAAATTTATATTTGAAACAGTTATTAAGAAATAAATTATTCTGAAACTAAGAAGTATGTTTACGATTAAATATCAGCTGTTTATTTATACATACATGAGTATTATAAAATTCAAATCAGAAAGAATTAAGCATTTTACAAATTTTAAAGTTTTTATATCCTTTCGGGAAAGATTTATTTAGATTAAGAATGTGTCAATCTATAGTGTCAAAATATCTAAAATAGTCAATTGAGTAAAGGCAAGAGCATTAAATTCATATCAGATAGATATGATGCTTCATTTTCACAATCTTAAGCATTTTCTGTCTGCAGGATCTTGTTGGAAAATTCCCATGATATGAAATAGTATTCTTTATCCTGTCTAGCAAGGCAGTCATGCTACTTGTAGCATCCTGTTCTATGACCGATATAAATGGACTAAAGATTATTTCTACCTTTAATAAGGAAAGAATTAAGTCTACTCTCTTTCAGTTAATTTACTCTAGATTTCCTTGTTTTGTAAAGTCTACCTCAGAAGTTTTACTTGCATGAGCAGTGATTTTAAATTTCAGATAATAAAAAAGGCCTACCCAATATTGAATGAGCTACTAGGTTCTGCAATATACTCTAGCAGTTCTCCAGGTATACTAGAGACTCTGTTAGGATACTATAACCTTGGTACCATTTATCTCAGGCACAGGTCTTATAATATCAAAATTGCAAGAGGTTAATGGTTTCTTATGAAGCTATCCTTCCAAAAAGAAAAAGGAATTTCTGTCAAACACTTGTCAATGTGCCTGATAACTACTCAAGCACCAGGATTTGAGGTATTCAATGCAGTGTATAGGATTGAATCATTTAGAAATAAATAAAAGCATTTTATAAAAATATAAAATGTTACTTCTATAAATAAGGGAAAATATGTTTATCTAGTTTCACATTTGGGTAACAACATGAATCACTAATTGGTTTTCTCCTTCAATCTATAAAATATAAATAATTAAACTTTATTTTTAAAAATGAGTTAAATATTTACATTATAAACAGTTGCCAAAGATTCTATATTTGTGATCTAATTATTAATTATATACTGTATAACTAATGCTTAATATCCAAAATTATCAGATAATCCTCAGAATTTCTTTTCATTGAACATTTTAATCTGTTAATAATATAATGCTCCATTTTATATTTTTGGTATAGAATGCTGATCCTGCTCCATTTGCTGAACAAGCCGTTAACACTATTAGGGTGAACTTTTTTGCTACCTTAGATGTATGTCATGAGCTTTTTCCTCTGCTGAGGAAACATGCAAGGTATAATTATGTAATATTAGTCATTTTTAGAAGTAAAAATTATTAATTATGTTTTATATTTTTTTAGTTTTTATTTTTCATCATGGTGGCAATTTCTTCATGAGCTTCATTTTATTTTTATCACCATTTTCTTTGTTAGAGTTGTGAATCTGAGCAGTTGCCTTGGCCAATTATCTAGAATACCAAGCAAAGAATTACGAGAAAAGTTTTTATCCGAATCTCTAACTGAAGAGGAACTTTCTAATCTTATGAATAAATTTGTTGAGTAAGATTATAAATTTTTTTCCTGTTTATTTTCTATGATGTAAAATTAATAAAAATGTATTTATTTCTAAAATTTCTTAAAAAATATTAGAATTTTTAAATTAAAAAAAAAATTTTTTTTTATCATTTTTTGCTTGTTTTCTACTTTTTAATTATTTTTATTTATAAATTGAAATAAAAATAAGCAATTAAGGAAATATTCGATATTGGTATTTGCATGCATTACATATTCTAATTAATCAGAAAATTTTGATTGGAATATTTAAAGCTATGCATTAAATATATTAAAACAAGCAGTGTATTAAAAGTTTATGCAAAATTGATTTTGAAATTGAAAAAGATATAAAAAAATTAGAATTGTTTTACACAATTGTTTGCTTAAATAATTATTCTGTCATAAAATTTCGTATATTTGTTCTTCTGGCAAATCTAAGTGCTATTTAATTTAAAATTTCCTAATGTTAATTTCTGATTTTAATACATATATATGTTGGGTGTGTCAGTGGACCATTGAGCAATATAATTTTAAAATTGTCACACTTTAATTAGTACATAAATATTAAAAAAACAGTAACATATAAAAAGACATATCTATATTGGTGTAGTACCTTCACTAGTGAACAGCATAACATGAAGGCAATGATCAACAGAATTCTGGCTCACTTCCGCAAATCAAAATTAAGCGATTCTTAATTACAATGTAACACTTTACTAGTGACTTTCTTGATGAATATTTATTCTCTACTTTGTGGGAACAAGCACAGTGCTCTCTAGTAACTAGCGACATCTGGTTATAATGTTGGATCCTACATCTCGGCATCCTGACCCACGTTTCTGACTTCGGAAACATGAACAAATTCTATTGACATCATTTGAAAATAAAATAAGACAAACTAAAAAGAAATGATGCACAATTCTAAACAAGAACAGTCCATAACCTCATGTGGTCAGCAGCTGTAGAAGCTAGGACCTTCATGATGTCCAACTTTCTCAACCTGATAATGGCCTTTACCATTTTTACCAATTATTCAATATGGTCCAAAAAATTTGGGTTTTAAGTTTAATCCCCTTCCGATTGTGTGGGCTGTATAGCCACTAAGTCATGATGTTTTATACTTGAGCCTTTTTTCTCTTCTTATTATAAGTTCTTTTATTTTCTTCTTGAATTTTTAGTATTTCTTCTCTTGCATCTTCTCAGCCCTACATAAAATTGTTGGTTTCTTCCTCTTTAAGAATTTCTAAGATTTTCATGTCTTCCGGGTTTTTTATTTTGATTCCTAAGGAGTTCAAGAGGTGAATATTTAGTACTTCTGCTTGTATTACAATTAAGGATCCATTGTACATTTTTAAAATTACGTAAACATTCCACGGTGTAGGTAGAAACTGTATTAAAATTAAAGCTTTTAATTCAGCATAATTAGAAATTTATGCTTCATTGGCTTAAGCCAAAACATTATTATATTTATCACCTAATAAGTTTATCAAAACTTCCGATTTTATTTTAAATAGGACTTTTTTCATGTTAAAAGCTTTTTCAAGGGACTGAAATAACAAATGCAGTGCTTCTGGCCTTTCGGGCACAGATATGGTGAGAGTTTTAATGCTTTTTATCAAATTTTTAAGCTTATTGAGGCTGATTCAAAATTGTTCTCTGCAAGATTCACATTTTCACTGATTAATAGCTTGCTTTAAGTATTGTAGCTCAATTTTTCTTTTGAGCTAACTTAATTCTAGCCAACTCGATTTGAGATTGTTCAGGAGATATTTTATTCTTTTGATCCTCCATTATCTACTTAAGCATACCTTTCACGAATTTGGGGTCAGTTTTTAATATATCCAAACTTTCAATTAAAGTTTTACTCTCTATAACTTTAGAATACGTTGAAACATTTGAACCTAATTCTTCTCCTATAATTCTAACCTCTCGTTTCTTTATATTATTCAGAAAATTACTCATTTTTCCAAAAACAACTAATCGCAATAAAAACAGAAAAAAGTATTTTACCACGGTAGTTGCAGGTAAGCTGAGGTTGTAGACCTTTTTCCTCACTGTTATACAGACTTATTCACAAGTAAATTTTAATCCACTGGTATATCACCTCAGTCACAGTTGATATTAATTCAGGTTATATCACTTCAGATATTTCCAATCACAGAATGATTTCAATTCTGGCTGGGTCCCCATAAATTTGTGGAGTGTATCAATGGAGATCATTGAGCAATACAGTTTTAAAATTGACACACTTTAATTACTACATAAATATTTTACAAACAGTAATATATAAAAAGACATATCTATATTAATGTAGCACCTTCTCACACTAGTAAACAACATAACATTAAGACAATGATCGGCGGAACGCTTGCTCACATCTGCAAAAGTAAGTCTCTTACTTTATTACTATGTAACACTCAACTAATGTTTCCTTGCTGAGTATTTATTCTTTACTCTCTTGGAACATGCACAATGCTCTCTAGTAACTAGTGACATCTGGATATGATTTTGGATCCTATATATATGTGTACATTCAAATTTAATTGTTTTTAAATTCAGCAGACTCTTACAATCTCATATTCATATTATATTTATTTTTTTTTTAAATTTAATTTGAAAAACATGATTTGGTATTTTCTAATAAACTCATTGATATTAATTTGCTTATCAATTTCATGACTTATCAACATTAAATTGAATAAGCTGATAACTGTATGAAATTCTTTGAGTTGATATTAATCAAACTAACAAATAAAGCAAATATTCATCACATTAAAGGTAATTTTAAAAATTGAATTTTACAATTATTAAATTTTAGCGTATTATTTTATACTTAAATGTTGTAAAATATTTTTGATTTATTGAAAATTTAAATGCTTTTAATTCTAAAAATTTTTTTAGAGATTCAAAAGCAGGGATTAATGAAAAAAATGGCTGGGGTCGCTCTGCATATTCCGTATCTAAAGTCGGTATAACTGCTCTCACATTCATTCAACATCGGCGCTTTTGCAAAGATCCTGATAATGATATTGTTATTAATGCTGTAAGTTTTTTATTGATTATTTAAAAATCATAATTTTTTAACTTAAAACTTGTGTGCTACAAAAAATTGGTGCATATGTAAATATTTATAGTATATGTTTATAATTGTTTGATTCAACTCATCCAATATTTTGATAAATTATATAATTTGCCAAATAAATTATTCGTACTCACTTAGGAATATAAATATGTACTGTGAGTATGAGATACAAAAATTATTTTTTATAGGAATATGCACTCACCATGAACTTTTGTGCTGATTATATTCTGTTGAACAGCATATGTTTTCATTTAAAATTAATTTTGATATTTCACTACCAAATAATTTGTGCTATTGGTTGAAATATGCATGCCATTGCATTTCTTGTATAATCAAAGGAATATAATTTGCAAATTTGTTACATTGTTTTTGCTGTTATATTTACAGGAGAACAGAAGTGGAATTCTTATAAAAATTTTTTATAGAATACTGTAATAAACAAGTTATAGAATTAGAATATAACTGTTTAAATACTTTAAAAGGTTCGCTATCAAATATTTCAGTTGTATAAAAAAATGTCTTCTTCTATTGACATGACAGCTGATTGTATGGCTGAGGGCTTTCCTCAAAAGCTCTTTCCATTTCATTCTTATGGTCATGCCGCTCCAATGATTTTATTGTCTTCAGCACTATCTCCTCATCTTAATCTAAATCTTCCCCTAAATCTGGTTCTCGTTGGTTTGTATTTGAAGATCTAAAATATCATGGTGAAAGGATTTATACAAAGGATATAGCTAAGAAATTTTATTTGATTAATTTTAATATGTTTATTTATATCAGTTGCTTATATATTTTATACAACTCACTGTCATATCTGTTGCCAAACACCATCAGCATTAACTGCAAACATAATCATCTTCAACATCTTTCTTAAAGTTTTGTAACACTTTCATATTATTTATTTCATGTTATTTATAAAATTTTATAAAATAAAATTTTTCATGTTAATTTTAGGTTCATCCAGGATATGTTAATACTGATATGTCAAGTCATAAAGGTCCACTATCACCTGATCAAGGTAAATTTGTTGCTCTTTTATTTATATATTGCATTTTTTAACAATGAAACATAATCAGCTTTTTTGCTTGAAATATTTAAATGTAATTATTGTAACTATTATCACCTTAAAAAATGTAAGCATTTTCAACTAATTTTTTTTTCCTAACTATGTTTCAATTTTGAATAGACTAATATATTTTAATTACAAAAATGTTTAAAAAGAAGTTGTACATTATCTTAAGAATTGTTAAAGTCATTAAGTACATTTTTTTTGTAAAGTTATCAATCAATTCATGCATGGTCCTCTAGTCTGACAGGTTACATTTAGTAAAAGTTTTTTCATTCACTATCATTGAGAATAAAAATTAGTAATGAGTGTAAAAATGACATTTTTATGAAGCATGAATTTTTCTGATTCAAAATACTTTTTCTTATTTGAAACACATTATGTCCATTAATCATTGTAATGCACATCTCAGCAACTGAAATCTATAGACAAAGGTTTGGTTTTGTTTGCTTACATAACTTTCTATAAAAGTGAGGCAAATCAACTGTCATTAATAACCTAAAAACAAATTTATTAATAAGGCATACTAATCTACAAAATAAGAGTTCAAGATTTTTTTTTTTTAGAGCTCTTCTTCTTACAACAGCTACTTTCTTTCTATGCTTTTTTTTTACATCTTCTTTCATTAAACTCCAAAAATACTTACAACACTAAAGCACTATACCTTTAACCCTCTTAAAGTAAACATACATAAAAACTGCAAAAATAGGCATAAACAATCACTAAGGGATCATATTAAAATTATATGATTGGATTGACATCATTTTTATAATGAAAATTTTTCTACTCTTTTGTTATTAAAATGTTATATTTTTATTAATAATTATAAACTTTCTAGAACTGATATTGGATAATGCATATTTATGTATGAGGTGATGAAATTGCTGCTGAATATGTGCCATTGAGATAATTTATATTTCCCTTTTAGAGGGAAATATCTCTATTTTGAAACACCCATATGTCAATGAAGTTTTGACAATAGAAACTCCCCCCCCCTCTTTTGGTTCTACATAACAGTAAATACAGGAATTTTTATTTAATAACAGCTTGGAAAAGAAATGCATTATTTACTTTGAAGATTTTTTAAAATAACATGTTGTTAAACATTATCTGTAATATGGCTTGTATATATAAATTAATACGTATCTTTTAATGTTGAAGACTTATTAACACCCTATATATAAATGCATTCTGTATATATAGATGACTATATGTGTGTGCATGCCCTATGACAGCACTGAAATATCATTAAAAGTTTTAAATTAACTTAGTGCTTACTATCATGAAAAAAATATTGTGGTGTTACTTATTCCTGTGGATGGAGAATCAAATAATGTGTTTTGCCCTTTGGTTCAGTAGTTCTCAGGGTGTTAAATTGTGTTTAATTCCTAATAATATGGGAAGGGGAAGAATAATATCCCAAATTATATATATATATATATATATATATATAAATTAAAATTTGAATTTTTACATGGTTTTGGATATTTTGCTTTTCCTTTCTCCACCTTGGGATATTTTTTCTTTTTCTACAACCTTGGGTTATTTTTTTTTCACTCTGTTCTTAACTTGGAACATATTACTTTTAAATCCTTAAATATTGAAGATTATTAATATATGTGTTTTGCAAATATTAATCTACAGCAGACTTTCTTATACCTAGCCGAGAGTTGGGTTGTAGATTTGTTAGGTGGAAGCTAACAAGAATAATGTTGTTGCACCAGTATACTTTTCTGCACCTAGCCCAGAGTTTAGCTCTACCAATTAGTGGAAGCAACTGGGTGAATGTCTTCACAGTTTAGAAGCAGCAATCAAGCAGAAGAACCCTAATACTTGATATCCACCCCCAGAGGTATCATTTCATTTGGAGGACATCACAAGCAACATTGGAGCAATCATGACATATTTAACATGCCTCAGCTGCCTTTAGTAACCATAACAGATGTTTGGTTAATCCCCAAAATCATCACTTTTCTGGTGGCTATGTTGAATGAAATTATAATCCTGATGACATTCAAGCACAAATTTAGAAAATTAGAACTTTGCACTTCTTTGGAAGAGTTTTAAAATGAATCCAAATTGGATAGCAACACTAATATCTTTGAATCTAGCCATTTGGCTTCTGTGTTAAGAGTGAATGAAATGAAACAGAACTTATAAAATCTCCAGGATGAGATATGTGTAGAATCCTGTTTAAGAATTTGTATTCTTTTAAAATTATATCAAATCTATAATCAATGACTTTTTAATTTGGTAACATTTTTGCTAATTTTAAAAACTATAAATCAAATTGTTTTGTTTTGGACATATTTAAATATTTTACTTGTTTGGAAAAAAAAAATATTTATTTGGGCACAATGTGAAAAGATTTTAAATTATTCACACACAGCTAGTACTCTTCATAGTTTTCAAAGAAAATTGTGTTTTTATTAAACTGTAAACATAATTTTTTCAGGCTATGAACTTTCATCTTTCCATTTCTGACTTAATTCCAAAGAAATTTTTATTTTTTGTGGTTTTTGTTTTTGTGCTTTGTAATAAATTCACAGTCATACATCTAGTAATTTTTAATAATGTTTGACTTATAGTGGGCAGTTTTTAAATTCAATTTCTTTTCATATAGGTGCTGAGGCTCCTGTTTACTGTGCACTTCTGCCACCTAATGTTGCTTCACCTCGAGGTAAATTTATCTGGAATGATAAAACAATTGCATCTTGGCTGCCTGAATGAGGTAAACTAAAAAATTAAAAAAAATATATATAAAATAATTTCTTTTCACTCATGTTAGTTTTATATATTTTATCTTTACATTATATAAAACTATATTATATAGCTTAATCTTCTGTAATTTCACTTAATATATATATATATATATATATATATATATATATATATATATATATATATATATATATTCTATATTTCTCTTAAATTTTTTGGATGATCCATTGATGAAATGCTAATTTAGATATTTGTTTTTAATCAAAAAAGTTTTACCTAATTTGCTTATGAAATAAAATATTTTACTTATTGATTTTTTTATTTTAAATATGAAAATCATTTTTTGAAGCTTTATTCAAGTTAGTACTAAGTATAAAAATTGCCATTGAAAAAGTTAATCTTATATAAAATTTATATGTTGTCATTTTTAAGTGAGATTTTAAGATTTTTGTGTTTATATTTTCTGTAAACATATTCATTTTTTTCTGAAATTCTGTGATGTAACTTGCATAAGTATTATATAATTAAACTATTATCTGTTACAATGACATATGTAATTAGGATAACCTGAGTAGTTAAAATGATAAATAATTTTCTTAAAAATAAGTTGAATTTAATAAATAACATGTTCTTTAGTTTCATAATTTCACAAATATGAATTATGTATTTGAGATACATATATACTTACACATATATAAATGTTATTCGACTTATTTCTGTAAAGTTTTAGTTATTACTTAATTTAAGTAATAACTAAATTAATTAAAGTGTAAATTTTTTATAAATTTCAAGACTAAATGAAAAATAAGCCAAAAATGCATGTGCAAAAAGAATCAGGAAATAATAGCTAACATAGATACATTTTAATGCATATTATAATAATAACTTAAAGTATATTTATATTTTTGTACCTTTAACAAAAGATTCTACTAAAACAAAATATGTTTGATAAAAAAAATTAAAAATTAATTATATTTATTTTTAATTTTAAATTGAAGTAGTGTTTTTTTAAGTTTAATTACTGAAGACAAATTAATTAAAGAAATTGAAGGTTTGTCAACTGAACACAAAATATTTACAAAGGAATGAAAAATACTTTGGGACATAATAAGTCATAAAAAGAAATATAAATTTAAAACAACAAGTAA
>JAPDSC010107685.1:405934-432696 GCA_026290005.1 Latrodectus geometricus
TTAAGCAATTAATTCTGTTAATGAACATTTAATTTATTATAAATTATCCTAAAAATGAACAAAATTTGATAATATTAAAAATTTATTAAAAAGAAAGTATGTAAAAGAATAATTACTCTGAGAATCCTGTGTAGATAAAATGTGCCAAATGATTACAAATAATTTACTTAATATATACCTAAAATAATTTTATTAGTATCACCAAACAATTTATGAATGCTTAGATCATTGCAATTATTTGATATATTTTAAATCACTTCTTATTTTTCAAGAAAAAATTCAAACGAAATATACTTTTTTAATTTAGAATTTTTTTATTCTTTATTCACTTAAAAAAATAAATTTTTATTATTGCATTCATGCAGTCAAATCATAATTATTATTTTAAAAGCTTGCAATATAAAAACGCTGAGTCCGGTTGAACTGAAAGGTGACAAAACATTCTATGTCACAATTACTAATCAAATCAGCCATCAGACACATGAAAGTGATTATAAACTGACAAGCAATGAATAATAGAGTATTGGGATTTTATTTAATGATATAAACACATAAGTTATTTCCTTTGTTTTTAATTTAAGAAGAGCTAGAAGAAAACATTTGATATAGCATTACAAGTAATAAAAGGAAATTTTTCAATAACAACATAATAATATGAAATATTCTACTTAGAGTTATCAAAAGAGGCAGTGGTTTGATTGAAAATAAATGCAATACTTGCTTTTTCTCAATTTGTTCCTTAGGTTTAATTTTAGGAAGTAAATTTTATATTAACATTTCATTGGTTGGATTTTATAATATATGAAAAATAATAGTTTAGTTATAAAATAATAGTAGTTCTTATTTTTTTATTTCAATCATTAAAACTATATTTATATAAAACCCACTATTTTCTAAAATATATTATTTTTAATTTATGTATTCTAATTAGGAAATTTTTAAACTACAAGTGAAGTTATTATTATTTCTTTTTAGCTGATACTACTATTATCAAAATGATGAATGAATCTCATTCTGCTAAGAAGATCAGAATTTATTTTTACAAGTCTCAAATTTAATATTCCTTTTTATAAATCAATTTTAAATAGTGAATGAAAATATTGTTTCGGTATTTTATTAAATATCTCTATGAGATAGAAATGTTATAATTGTTGCCTGCCAATGATCAAACATTGATTGTGAAAAATTTTTAGTTTCTTTGTTTTTCATATATAGATCAAGGTTTTAAACTTGAAATTGGTTGTAATAAATGCATTTAAAAATATTAAATATTTGTTTAATTCTTGTCTAATTGTTTTTCCGAGATTTTCTTAGATATTTTTTAATGAAATTAAAAATAATATTCTTTTTTAAAGATCATAATAAAGTGAACTTTTTATTGTCCCCCCCCCCTCTTCCTCTTTATAGCAATATGATTACAACTTGTTAATATTATTATTTTCTGAGCTATAAGAAATGTAAAGTGATTGTGTTATCAATAGAAATTTTTCTTCTGTCACATCTGCTAAAATAATAGAAAAATGCACATCAGTCATTTTAATTATTTATTCTTACTTTTTTCACTAAAAGTTTCTTTCACTTTGAGAGAATTTTAAAAATCTTTGCACATTTAAAAGGGTATGTAACATTCAAAATTTTTAATGCAGTTATATATATAAACATAGATGCTCATTTTAAAAACCTATCCCTTACAAACTAAAATTTTGAAAAATCTCTTTTTTGCAAACAAATTTCTCGCTCTTTTTGCTTGCATTAATTTTTAATGCTTTTTCTTCAATTTCTTTTCCTTTTTTTTAATTTCATGATTGGATCAACGTTTTTTTACTGAAGAATCTAACTATTCGAGTTATGAATTTATGTACTGCTGATGAGGATATCTTAGATTTTTTTTTTAAATAATTCCTTTGAAATTTATTCCATCTAATTTAACTTCTGTCTTACTCCCCATGCAATGAAGTATTCAGTGCAAATATCATAAAATACACTTGTATGCGTAAAGGGGTTTTTTGTGGAATCACTACAGTGAGCACGCGATTCAATCGAAAGCTAATGTGTAATCAAATACCATGAAACACAACGTCCAGACAGATCACACGCGATCTGTCCACGCAACTCAATATGTCAATTAAAGGAAAGATGAATATGTAATTAAAGGCGTAATTAAAGTTGTTCATTCGTAAAATATTGCTGCAAGAAATTACCTAGAAGACTTCACTCGTAGAAGAATGATCAGAAAGATGAAGGATGGACATAGTGGGATCAGTGTAGTTGAAAAATTCGGAATCAACAAAAGTATTGTCTTGCGCTCTTGGAAAGCCTTAAACTACAGGTATATCTGTTTGAATTGTTAGTGGTGACTGCTCTAGGAAAACAACTGCAGTGAATGATCGATATATCGTCCTGCATGTGAAAATACACCAAAACAAGTCAAAAAGCGCCATTGCTCAGCAACTGTGTACAGCATCAGGGCGACAAGTGTCGTGGTTTACAGTGTCCTGTTGCCTAATTGACCTAAACGCTGCTTCATTTTGAAATTTGGCCATTGACACCTTTGTTTAGAGTGGTTCAAGGAGCACGAAAATTGGCATCCCATCAATAGTCATGTCCTTTTTAGTGAGGAGAGTCGTTTCACTGCCTCAAATGAATCTACTTCAGTTGATTTGAAGAAAAGGTGGGAACAGTTTCATATCCCAGTCATGGAAAGCGACCGTTACGGTGGCCCTGGAGTTGTCTAGGGAAACATGCTGCAAACTGAGCTCTACGTTTTCGACAGAAGTTCTGTAACCGGAAATCGTTATTGAAAAGAGATAATTCCTCATGTGCGTCTGTTTCTAAGTGCTATTGGAGCCGACTTCGATTTTATAAATAACAATACACGGCCACACCGGACTATTGCCGTTCAACAGTTATTAAAAAAGGAAGATATCACTTGAATAGATTGATTAGTGTTGTCACCTTTATTTAAATCCCATAAAATGGCATGCTTTGGGGATGTGACTTGCAGCACGATTACTTCCTCCTGGATATAGCCAAATATTGAAACAAGTTGATTCAGTTTTTAGAGAAGCTGATGTATTGCAACTTTTTCCTCAAGAATTGTTTGACAATGTTAAATATCGACAGATTGTGGGTAGCAACCCTTGCAGTATGGAAAGAACTTATTCCATGTCAAGAAACTTCTTATTTTTCTTCCTCATGGGTACACAATCATGTGTAATGATATTATGTGTTCAATAAAGTCATTTTTTGTATGATTCCATAGTGTATGCATTTTCAATTTTGGGAAAATATGCTTGCGTCATCGCTTAGGTATAAATAGCTGTCTCTCATTTTTAAATTTCATGTCTCAGATTATTCCTCATGGAATTACCGCAAAAAGTTAAGTTTTAACTTAAGTTTTGCACACCAGTGCACTTTTGCAAGGAGTAAACGTGGCTTGGAGTCACGTTATGATATTGTTATTCCATGCCCAATGCACTTGTCAATCTATGCATGAAATGATATTGCGGGAAAATACGATACATATATCAATTTGATATACAACTTTTGTTCCGTAACTAAAGAAAGACCAGAACATATACTAAGCGACTGGATTGAAGATAAATTACTTATCCCTGAACTTTGATAAAGGAACCCATTGCTACTCGAAATTTAATTATTTAATTTCAAGACAAACTTTCTACATGTCTTTGTTTATTTAAGATGTTATAAGATTGTTCTCGACATTCCTTCCTTGTAAAAATAGTTTCATTATAAAGAGGTCCAGACACATTTTTACTGATAAAAGAATCTATACCAATATTATTCTTAGCAATATAAAGCGAATTTTTTCATCGTTTGCAAAACATTGATTATTTGCCTCTCAAAGAAACACTTGGCACAAAAATATTCGTTATAGGTGTATTTATAGAATTAGGGCCATCCATTTCATAGGGTTCATTTTGCCCTTAGTCCTAGACACCTTTGATAGCGATGTTAATTAACTCTTACTTCAGCATTCAATGTAGCTACTTACCGATTGGATATGGTATGATACATTTAAAATCTATTTCCATGCTTAGGTGTCAGAATCCAATGAAATGGAGTCATCGTTACTTCTCACTGAATTGAATTTGTATTTCCAAATTTTTGGTATACTATAAATGTTCGTTTTTACAAACCTTTATAAACATTCACGATTTTACAAGCTAATGCATGGTCCCATAGTCACGCGCGCGCCATGATAGTTTTAATTCCCATTTATAGATTATTATTTTGAAAAATCTTTCGCCAACTCGTTTACTTTTGAAATCTTTTGTTTAATTTTCATTTTGTAGTTGAAAAACTTGGATCGAATTTTTTATTGAAGAATAGTAAATTTTAGATTACTGACTGATATTGAAATCCTGAATTCTTGGAGCAAAGGAATTTCTATCGCTTAATCTAACATCCTTTTTACAACAAATGCCTCAGAGTACAATCAATATTAGCTTCAACTGTAAAATACCTAAATTACTGTTATAAGAATGATTTTGATTTGTAATCACCTTATGAAATTGACGTTCTATTTCCATTGACTGGTTTACTAGACTAAGAACGATGTTGAAGAAAGAACAGTATCTAGTTCCTTTTGGTTTGCGAGTTTTATTCAAAACCACATTAATTGAAGAATGCCGAGAACATTCACCTGACGGTTTGAGTGATTATGAGTTATTGATCCTTAACTCAAAAAAAGTAACCTATATAAATATATATATATGCTGCTATTTGAAATTTCATTACAGAATTGATCAATGTGGGCTTGGATATAATTTGTTCACAAAAAAGATTAGATTATTAAAGGGTAGAGAATATAATGAATGAAGTAAAAAAAAAAAATTCAGATATCAAACAAGAAGAAAATGACGTAGTTCTGTGACCGTCTGAAAAACAAACAAATGAATGGCTGAACAAATTAAATTATATTTTTGAGATAGATAGTGAAATGTTTTACTAAAAGGAAGAAAATTCGTTTTTAGGAATATAATTTGAAAAGAAAAAGAAATAAAAGTGATTAGAATATTTGTTTTTTCATCAATAAAATGAAATTAAGAATTGTTTTTAAGTATGAATTTTATTTTCCATGTTTCTTATTAAGGCTGAGGAAAAAGAATTAAATTACTTTCTCGGTAGATGGCTAAAAAATTTGATTTCTCAGAAAAAATTTATCAAAAAATTTCAGACTATGGTATTTTGCATAAAAAATTGTTTTGCTGTTTCCTGTTTGTTCAACTAGTTGTTACAAGATATTAAAAACGGAAGTTAACAAGAAGAGAAAATGCGGAACTATTTTACAGTTTTTCTTTCCTAAAAGTTAAAATGTAAGGCTGGCGGCTTGCCTGGCCATGGATTGTGTTGGATGGGGTGTCGATATTGTAAAAGCTAATTACCTGCTATTTTGTTTTCGTCGATTCCTTTATTTTTTATGTTAAAAATGGCACATCTACAAGTAGACCCTTAGTCGAAAATATGGATAAGATCACAGAAATGATAGATATTGACTGGCATGGTATCAGTCGTAGCATCACCCAGGAGCTAAGGATCAAAATAAAACAGTTTTAAATTATTTGCATGAAGCAAATCCGCGAAACAAGTTAAAAAAAAGTTCACACAAAAAATACATCACTTTTTCCTCAACCTAATATAATGCGTGCTATATAGTTGTTTTAGTTATATTTTATTTACAGTGAGAGTGATTTAGTAAAAAAAGAAATAATTTTAATAACTTCGACTTAGTTTTCTAGCATACGGCCTATCTATTTTAAAACTATTTTACTGGTCTCTACGACTTCGTATTGGCGCAGCTTGTCCTCTTTGGACCTTGCGCCACAAAACCCAACCAACAAACTACGACTTCGTAAAAACGACGTCTACTGTATTTAGTTTTATTGTAGAATGAATTGCAGTTTCCTATTTGAAAAAACAACTAAAATTATTACTTCATGAAAATCAGCTTGTTATCACAAACTTGAAGATGTGTATTGTATGATAAAAGGCATTATTGAATATTTGCAGTGAATTTCGAAATACCTAATTGAATTTGTCTCTGATTACATGGTGTAAAAACTTGGGAAGGTTCCAGCTCAAGTGTCGAAAGTCGTCAATTAATCTTGTTGAATAAAGATGACAAGGCGATTGATTGTGTTGTTGGCTTTAGTTTAAAAGAAATAAGTCATCGAATTGTACCTTATTTAATTAAAACTGCAATTTTTCCATTGATGTATGTTCTTTAAAATTACAGTTTCTATGATAACTAGATAAATTGATTTATCTAGTTATCATATAAAATAATTTGAAGATTTTATTAAATTAATACTGTCATTTATTTGGTTCATTGTTATTTAAGACTGGGCCAACGCTTAAACACTGCACAACCCTTGTAAAATGTTCATAAATTCCCTGGCATTGATGGCCTGAAATCATACAGTCAACTACGGAACGATGCGAACAATTCAAGTGAACAAGATTGGCATTTTCTGTAGTCCTGCGACTGGACCACACTGCTCAAAATGAAAGGTCTTTGAATCGATCCTCGCTAATTTATTTAGTGCGATTTAAATTTAAACTTACTGTTCTATATGTTTATAAGTTGTTAAGGCTAAAATTTTAACATAAATGAAGAAATTGCCAATGTAATTTACTGCTTGGAATTCTTAATAAGCAATTTCAAATTTATTTTTGAAAAATAATTTGAATAACAATTTTTTTCGGAATGGATTGAGGTATCATTAGCATATTTCCCTGTACGTAGTCAGATTTGGGATCTACCAATAAGATGAAAACTGGGTAATTTAGAAATAGGGATCAAGAAGAAGAAACCCCAATATTTGACCTACCACTTCCACAGGTATCATTTCACGTGGAGAACATTGAGAGCACAAGCTGTTAAGCATACCTTAATGAACACGACAGATCTTCAATGAAGTCAGGATTCGAGATCACTGCTTTCTGATAATGAGAACGATGCTCTAACCAACCAGGCCTCCTGTCTTAGCTTATCAGAAGTTATAAAAAGTAGGTTTGTTTAATAAATTATAATTAACCTGACGTAGTTTTAGATTGTGAATATATATATAAAAAAACACGTCAATTCACTAATGCGCGTTTGTGTGGAGTAGAAAGAAATTACACATTTTGGCAGTAAGGAATTTTATTATTCGCCTTTTAATTGCTTTCCGGAAAGACCTTCGAAACAAAGTGGGCATATACACGTATTGCAAAGGAAGAAACCTGGAAAACGCGAAGGAAGCATTCACCTTCTGATCAATAAGCATACAGAAGCGAAACAATTGTGTTCCGTTATTTAACTGTGAATGCTTTCGAACCCGGGATCTTCAACACCACGCAATTCACAACCTAATAACCTTTGGTTGTTGTAAGGTCTTTAATATTCATCACGTAAATAGCCTTTCGTGAAGAATTTTTCAATGGTGGTGGGTAGTATTTTTCAAATATTACAAGGAAGGAACTTCAGAAATTTCCCCAGCACTTATCCCGATAAAAGAGCCTGTCGAAGATAAGAGCGCAACTGATTTAAAGAGTACATTTATAAACGCAAATTCTGTATATTTTAAAATTGGCTAATAACTTACGAAACATGCAATTTATTATTTTTTTTTTCCTATCCCAATTAAAATAGATTGACAGAAGAATTACAGTGAATTGTGAGAAATAGCGTTCGAAGATGTTTAAATTTGTATATCTGTCTTATTAGTCAATCTGTCTTATTAGCCTTAAATTAGTCAATCTTATTCTATCTTAAAAGTGAATTTACAAATAAAATGAATGTGTATCACAAGTTAATTAAAATATGACAATCAAACAGGAAAATTTATTTCACTTTGATTTCTAGAGAACTGGCACTCGCAATTAACAAGTTATTTTCTTCTTTTTGTTTTCCGAATAAAGTGTTCAATAACGTTCTTTTTTATTACCCCGTATTTTTTATTCTTACAAAATTCTAGAGAAGATCAATATATGCAAAAGAATTTCAATTAAAAATATCGAAACGAAATAAAAATAAACAAATCCACCACTAAGAGCTGAGATTAAGAAAGAACAGAAATTTATATTCATTTCACTTCCTTTCTCAACATTAAAAATCAAATATTCACAGAAATCTGTAAATATAAGAGTTTTGATATTTCACATAGAACGTCAGATGAATTTAACAAATATTGATTTTATTTTAAAATTCGATTCGACAAAAATCAATCTGAACTTATAATTAAAAGTAACTAATGCTTATATATGCAATAAAAATATAGTCGGTATGTGCCATAGATATTTCATAATATTAAAAATATTACATTTAGAATGTTTAATTGTTTTCAATAGTTGAAATGTTAACTGATATTGAGGGAATGTTATTTAATATTCTAATCCTACTGGGAGCTCAAATGCTCCTAGGTTTGTCTACGAATTCCAAAGTCGTTCCATCATGCAATGCATCAGAAAGGAACTCTTGCTTATTTCGTGAAAACTTTTTTTTATGTTCTACTGTAAAATAAGTAAGCGATTTTCTGTTTGTCTACAGTAATAGCTACGAGTCCTGTTCGATTTCGTGACATAGATAACGATGCAACAGTCAGAAATACAAGAATGTTTTGCTGAAGCCAAAATATCTTCTCTTTGGTGCATTATGTGACATAAAAGTGTTAAAACTCACTCACAAAATAATGCACTGTGTAGATAATTCCATTTGTGCATGTCTGTGCAAAACGTATCATCTGACATTAAATGTTGCTGCTCTATAACTTTACGATTGATTTTTCTCGCATTTCATTTAATTTTACAACTAATAACGCAAATTCTTATTTTAACCGCTAGATATTCTGTATGACATTCCATATACCAGGAGTCCAAGTCATTTTCTTGTACTGCAACTTTTTACTCGGTGTTAAAAAATCAAGACCAGACTCTATTATGTAACCTGTATTACAAAAAATTCACACACATACATATGTATGATTATTTAAATTTTGCTTAGATTTGAGAATATTTCTATAACACTGAGTCTGATAGAAAGTGATTAAATACGTTTTAAATTTTCTACGCACTGTATTACAGTAATACAGTGTAATAAAATTACACTATATTAGTTGTATATACAGTGTATTACTTGTATATACACTGTATTACTTGTATATACACTGTATTACTTGTATATACAGTAATACAGTCTAATTTAATACAGTGTAATAAAATTACACTGTATATATTACACTTTAGTAAATTATTTTTCATCCTTTATTTATCAATTCACAAGGTATAGAAGTTTAAAGTTGCCAATCGTTTTATGTGGCCTCTTTCCTTCAAGTATCTTACAATACGCTACCTTAAAAATATTTTGCCGCTAAAGGGTCATTGACTATTGCAAACTGGAACAATATCTGACGTCGTCTTTTGATTCTTCATTTGAAAGTATTTTATTAAAATAAACTCCATCGCATTTTTTCCCTTTTATACATTATTGAACGTTTCCTTTACACACGTAGTGAATTTCATATTTAATTTTTTAGCATAATATTCACTATGTGAATGAAACTTATATTTTTGTGGTCAATATATTGTTCTCAACATCTTCACACATAATAGAAAGCATTTACAATATATTTCAGAGAAATTTATTTTCATACACTTTAATTGATCAACTCTTGGAAGCCCACTTTCCCTCCTTTTGAACTTACAAAACTTCATTTCATTGGCTAAGGACTACAAACGTCAGAGGTGGACGGCGTTTATGATAGTTTAACTTCATGGAGCGTTTTACACAAACTAGTTTTTATCCATTTATGAGTTTTGTATCAATCCATCAATATCTTCACGTATCAATGCATCCCTCACCTCCGATAACATATGATATTATTTTTTTATCAAAAGAAATGCATATTAACATATTTCTAGCACATATTAACCAAGTTACCAGCATTGCTTTTGAAAAAAGAATGTCATACCTTGCTATTCAATATGAATGATGCATTAGTACATGAAGATATTGATGGACTGTTTCAAAACTCAAAAATGACCCATTTGACATCCAGTTTATTTTCTTTAAATGATTCAAAAGACTCGTGTGACTTCTAGTTTTCTTCTCAATTGTGTTTATTTAATTCCAGCAAATGCTTCAAATTCTAAAGTGAATGTAAGGGCAATGCCGGAAAATATTTGTACAGCTTTTATTATCTCCTCAATTCCTTAGTTATTTAATAGTAAGAGAACAAGTGTTTTAACAAGAGAGAAAATTTTGTTGGTAGAAAAATGATTTCGTCATAGCAGATGCTGAACATAAAATTAATTGAAATGCAATGATTTTGTACTTTTACAATTTAATATGAGGTCTGCGTAAATGTTGGGCTAAGTGGTTGTAACGATTTAAGTAAATAATTTTAAAACGCTTGTCATTAAACACTTGCATTTTAAGCTGTGGGCATTTAAACAGCTTAAATTATTTGTTTAGATATCCACAGTATGTTATTAAGATACTTTGCAGCTGTGTGTCGACTAACACCGCTAAATACTGGCAACTAGCACGCAACTTTAAATCATGATCAAGAGGCGAGATGGATTCCTTCCTCTACAACACACCATGTTAACGAAATGTCACCACACATAAATGGAACTTATAATGTACATAAACTTTCTTAAAAAGACAGTCTTTTTTTTGTCCTGTGGATGCTCAAACGACAAACACTTGTTGCTTATGAAAGGGATATAATAAATTCTCACTTTTTTTCAATTCTTTACGAAAAATTAGAGTTTCATTTTTATATTTATTCCTTGGTTTGCGGCAAATATAGCAAAAACATTCGCTTGGAAAAAAAACAGTGCTTTCAACGCTATTCAGGAAATACATATGATATTTTAAATTTATATTTCAATATAAATAATTAAAAAATATTTAAAGATTGTTACCTCTAATAATAATTCGTTTGCAGCATGTTATATAAACAGTGAGAAATTTTTTTAAATTTAGATCGACAACAAATAATCAGGAACTCTTTGACACCTCGTTGTAGGCAGCCTAATTTTCACATAAATTCCCTTCCTAGAGGACTTTTCACAGATAATTGTTAATATTTAAGTGTTGAAAGGGATGAAGCCCAGAAAATTCTCAAGCAGCCATCTCAACGGAAGTGCAGGGAGAAATCAAAAACACAACATACGTCTCCCATTATTAAACCATGACTGGAAAAGAACCAAGGACCTTATGCTCCGAAAAGCGATGTCCGACCATAAGGTCATGGTGAGCCAATTCATCGAATGCTTAAACTCTTTCTAGTAAATGAACAGAATTCAAATAATTCTTTATTCAACAGGAATTTTTGTAGAAATGGTAAAACAGACCATATACCTGAATTAAACTTGATTAAAAAGGGTGGTTAATTCATCGCACTTTCGTAATACTTACTGAGAACTCTCGTAGCCTGAATTCTCGTGTTCACTTGGCAGTGGATTCAGCAATTGAAGACCATCTTATTGAGAGAACCCATGCACCTTAAACTGTAGTATTTATGGCTCCCTATAATACTATCTTACATGCCATCTTTTTTTCCTTTTTGAAGACAATTGGTTTTATTTAAACTTTATCACTTTAATTTTATGAATTTTATTTTTACTTTCATTTTACTATTTATACTCATTTAGATTTTAATGGAATTTTATACATTTATTTTTGTATTTTAATACTTTAGTATTAAGCTTGGGTTTCAAACAAGGTTTTTTTTAAACTTAATTTTTGCCGCAGCTTGTCCTTATTTGACCTTGGGCCATAAAACCCAACCAACCACTTACATACCATCCTTTCAGATCTTATCATAAAGAGGTAATATCGGAAAAGAGAATCCCAGTTCTGGTGATAATCAGGTCATTTGACCATGGCTGGAAATGATGATATTTTACGTCACCTATATTCTAAGGAAATAGATTGCAAAAAACATATTCAATAAAACAACAATTTTTCTTTATACTATTTGAAGGGGCTAAGGTTGTTGTGAAGTACTTGAATATCCTTCATATAAAATATCCCATGGGAGAAATTTTTATAGATAGTGTGGCATAAAACTACTACACGTGAATACTAGCAAGGGGGGGGGGTAAGCTGGAAAATTCCCAAGTACCAACTCCGATCAACTTTCGTGCAGAAGCATAAAATCTATCTCACTTTGTTCAAAAATGGCTGGGATAGAACCCAATATCTCTCTCTGTAAAGGGTACTGTCTTGATACAAGGACATCGTGGGCCCTAACAACTGTTTGAATGTAAAGTTGTTACATTAGTTTTGGTAACGTAAAGTTGCTTAACATTTTTCCCATTAGAGAAATGCCTCGTTTTCATGTTAAAAAAAATCCGGCTAAAAATCATTGTTTGCTGAAAGGCTCAGTGCATATTAAACTTTCATTGGGTCTGATGTCTCTCCACTATTGTATTTTAAAAGTTTAGGAAAGGATGTGCCAGACCAGGTTTTTCATATAATCACATGACCGAGATTCGCAACGACAGGGTAGTTGGGTATATTTAACGTCTGCGGCCAGTGGAAATGGACAATTGGAAGCATATCGCAACAGAAAACAGCATAATGTTTTAGCAGTAAATTTTAATATGTAAAGGTTCCGCTGTTGCTTGTTGAACATTTTCCCTCACTGGGTTGCTGAACCTTCAAAAATTGGACATGATTCTTCGTTAATTTGTGATATCCAGTGTTCTTCCTCTGGTGTGGCGTAGATGTGGAGCAGAGCATGACAGTTCAGGTAGAATCTCGTCCATGACCATGCTTCAAAATTACGATGCGTTTGATGTTGGCTGAATATTCCAAACTCGTTAACCCTAAGCTACAGTTCGGGGTGTGCCTGCACAACACCCTCTAGAGGGTTTTGGCCTGCACCGCTATGTATGTAGCTTATTGGATAATGCATCGTTTCCGCGTGGAAAGGTAGTATATTCCATACTTGACTCAATCAACTAATTTATTAACCATTATACTGTCACTTTCTACATAAAATGTTAATTAGAACGAGACCACCGGTAAAAAAATGAGTTCAGATCTACCATTAAAGTCTCAAAACTGAGCTAAGATTTAAGCAGATGATATGAAATCCAGGACAGTGATTATTATTCCAGATAGAATTGGCATGACCTTCATGTGAGGTAGCTTATGGATATTAAAAGTTATCCAAAGCTCAATATCCCTTTGTTGCTATGGTGTGATGATAACGGAGCTAGAAGAGTACAAGCTCCGGTGTCAAACTCGTCACATGAATATGTTTCATAACGATGAGGCATTTAACTGAGTTTAGCAGATTCGATCATCAGAAATACGCAACTGAAAACCTTCACATTAATCTAACTTATTTACCTAAATCAGATGGTACAACTAAGCAGCGTATTACTTCTATGACGAGCATAGTAAACCTATTTAAAAATAAATTATCATTGTACAATTATAGACACCGAAATGTAGGTACTTTCATTTCAAACACTTAGAAGCTGCAATAAAAAATTTGTGTGATTTAAATAATGTCCTTATCAGTTTGCTATTTATGTTGATTAATTTTTTACGAAGAGAGAATTTGATGAATTCTTCGAATTACAGATATCAGCCCATTGTCTCATACCGAAGACATTGTTCGTCATAAAATAAATAAAACATAGAATCGTACATTATCATTTGGCGTTTTTACGTGGAACTTGAAATTTTGTCACAATGAAGAATACAGTAAATGAAAATATTTCTTTGTTTTTAAGGAGACATACTCCCAAATATTGAACGCTCCTACTATGTTGATAGAGGTCTTATAATTTTTTAAGGTTAATCCATTAAAACTATCTTATTTGACAGAGTAATAGCCCAAGAGTTTCGTAAGGGATGTGAACATACAAGTACTTTTCATAGATAGTGGGAGATAATTGCTTATGCAAGGGAGGAAACACGAAAATCTCCAAAGTATCAACACCAACTGACTTGCATTCTGAAAGGAAACGAACAACATCTGTTATCTGTTATTCAACAGTAGCTGGAATCGAGTTCTGGACCTTACATTCCGAAAAGCCTTTAATAATGAGCCCTTTTTCAAGTTAATATTTATGCGATACTTTCAAAAGTATAGTATAATATCTTCACTTGAAGCTATTGATCATATTTTAGAATTAGATTAAAGAGTTAGGAGAATCAGAATGAATTTCTTAATAAAGTTGCGAGATTTTAACGTTTCCAGAGTATAGTTAGTTACCCAATATTTGAAGAATTAATGACTCCCCAATAAAAGCTCCAGTTTTGAACCATTAAGTAAAAAATAGGGAAAAATAAGACCATAAAAAACTTGCAAATGAATGCCGCTAGAAAATGAGTTTGTAAAGATATTTTTTTTAAAAATATTTTAGTTCATAAATAGGAATTGAAATTATTATTGTTTCTTGTGTAGTTATGTCAGTCATTTAGTTTTAAATTGTGAATGCTCGTACATAAATTAAAGATTCGTAAAAATGAGCTTTCACTGTATTATTTTGTTGCATTTCAAAAGTGATAAAATAATGGAATAATTTTTATGCAGCAATTTTAGAAAAATATGATCTCGTTTTCAACTCCACCCGCTTTAACGCATTGACATAGAATAATGGACACCCAAACGGATTCAAAATGTTGTAGTACTTACTTACGAATGTTTGTTGTTGTCGTTCCTGATTCCATCTGCTGTAGCATTTCTACACCAGATCCACGGGACCTCAAGCCTCACGAAATCAAGAAACAACAGAAGATTCGCTAGGAAATCTTCCTTGGTAAATCTCAGGCATAAAAAAAGGGTTGAGGGCTGACCTGGTTGACACGGCATTTACAACAGGTAGGATAGAACCTACGTTTGCCATCAAACTTAAGACCACGAAAATAGCCACTAACATACCTAGAATATATAGTCTGATTAGCTCTAGAACCTTTGAAAGCAATCCAACCAGCAGGACTACCACCAGAGTACCAATCATGAGCAGGTGGAATGCTCCAGACAGACCGGACACCTATTTTCCAAATAGAATGCAACACAGTGTAGGTGATGGCAACTTCAATTAAAGAAGGACTGACAGTCCCCCTTTTCACCAGGGCACTCTTCCTCTCATTTCACTTAACGAATGTTATCTCATACAAGAGAATTACCTAAAATCGTTAAAGAACTTATATATTCCTCGCTCCGATTTGTCGCTCCTGGATACCATTCCTCGCTCCGATATAAAATAAAAACCTCTCTTTTGATCAAAAGAAAGAACAAAATCACATTCACTTACTGAAAAACATTGAGAAGATAAATCCATAATTGAGCAGCAGATCTCATCCTAATATCAATTTGTCAAACTGTACAAACCATTGTAAGGGATAATTTTTGTTATCTTCTTTTATTGAAAAATCACTATTGTTATAATTATGGCATCCTTTCTGCAACTATAATTGATGCTAATAACTGAGTATTTTGTGTTGCTGCAAGATATTGACTCAGCACAGTACAATCTGCAACACTAGAAAAGTATTCGATGATTTTTTATCATCAATAGTAAAATAATGTGTCTTATTTTTTTTACCATTTATTTTGTATATTTAGTAAATTGTGCATAATTAGTGCAGGCAGCTCTTTGGTAGTGTGAAGGAATGTATTGTTACATAGCGCGTGTTAATGTATAAATGTCATGTGTTAATGTATAAATCGTTAATCTATTGAACATATTTTCTCTTTTTTTCTTGCATTTTTTTCTCTATACTGCACATCAACTCAGGATGTTTACTCTGTTTAACGCACATATTTGCTTGGAAAAAAAGAAATCTATCATTTTTACGAACATTTAAAAATGTTGAATTTATAGGTTTCATTTATAGGTTTTTAATTAACTATGTGAAAATGATCTCTTACTGCTTTGTAGTTAATCTTTAACTCTCTCTTCTGGACTGTTAAATTTCTGGTCATTTTCGGAACTTTTTTGTAATTTTATCGATATTTTCGACAGTGGGCTAACCTGTGTGAGATGAATCTTTAACATAAAATAGACCTGAATGGAATAGATGAAGCCAAAATGACACTTAATTGACTGGTACAGTATCAGGACCATAAGCACCATTCCCGGTTTTCAACTGCCTGCCTTGTATTTTCACCTTTATCAAATAAAACTGTGATTATTCTGCACTTTCTTTTTGTTGACTTCCATTTTTAATAAACTGTACCTCATAACTAAGTGGACCAAATGAAAATACAACAAAATATATTTTTAGTGCTAAATGTGATCTTTTCAACGAGCATAAATCTGAAATTGTATGATCGATACTGAATGAGATATCAAAACATTACAATCATCGACTGATAAGTTAATGGATGGTTTTTTATAGTCAAGATTGCCTTGCGTTTTCATGAATATATTTTCACAATTTTTCAGCAACATTACAATGTGATCTTTTATAATATTGGAAAGTCTGAAAATGTTTTGTCGTTTATAATTTTTCTTTCTCGAAATATATTTTTATTTATTTTTTAATTTGTATTTTTTTTTAGGCAACCAATTTTCATGATCGTGATACAGTTTCGTGGACTCATCTGTTACAATATATGAATTGACTGTGCACAATGTAATTTCCAATGTTTTTAGCATCTGATCATAGTTTATCATCTATAGGAAATATTAATGTTTTATATTGTAAGCATTGTGAACTTGATAAACAGCGTATAGGAAATGCAGGTTTTTGTAACTGCGCAGGAAGGCATTGCAGGCAGTTACCTGGTATTTTATATATGTACATCATTAATCTATTGTATATATTGTAGGATGTTTAATTAAATTTGTGTCGCAAATTGATGACATATTATTTAGCATCCAATTATTTATTATCTTCTGGAAACGCACAGAATATAAAACAAATTTATATGAAATTATTGTGAAAGAAAAGCACTTCTAACATTCTCCATCGTCATTATAATTCTTTCCTTTCCTTTTTAAAAACAAAACAATGTCTGACGTCGTCTTGCTGCCTCCTGAGCGCCATCTCGCAATTGTCGGAATCATTACAATATCTGATCTTTCTCTTGCATTCTTCAATTGAGTACATCAATCTTTAATCTGTGTATAACTCATAATTTGTATATAGTAGATAACGCGCGTATCTACAAACCTCTTATTTACGAACACTCATGATTTTGAAAAGTAGTGGCTGATCATTAAAATGATCTCAGATGCAATATTTTTAATCTTCATTTATGAAATAAAATTTCCAAAAACCTCTTTTTTGCGAACTCATTTTCATTCAAATTTCTTTTTGCATTTATTTTTTATCACATTAATTTCATGATCTTCTTTTTCCGTTTTCTTTCTTTTGAGGAACTTGAATCTGTGTTTTTATTTGAGGATTGTGTAAAAATTTATTAAATGTGTGAATAACTAATAACACTACAGATTCTGAAATCTTGGATTTTTGTAAATAGTTCTTGTGAAATTTCTGCCATCTAATCTAACACTTCTATCTTAATTCCAGAAGAATACATGCAAAAAGAATATAATCAGTCGCTTATTGAGCAAGCATCGTAAGGTACTTTTGCAAGAGGTGATATTACTTGGAATCACTTTGACATTAGAAATTGACATTCTAGGCCCAATTCACTTGTCAACCTATGCTTGGAACGATGTTGCTGTAGGTTGAAGACCAAGAAGGAAGGCATTTTATATGTATCAATCATACACCGGAGTTTAAAATAATGTATGAACAATGTGTGTTTGGTAATCAATCACACAGCAGAGATTACCTTTTTAAAGAGGAGCATATTTATCAAGAATGAATAATAAAATTTTGAATAGCATATAACAAATTATGACCAAGGATAAAATTAAATTAATTACTATTCGATTGATTGAAATTTTATGTACAGTTGAAACGTTCATCAATTATTTCTAAATGGAGAACAAGATTAAGATTGAATTATGAATCGATTATTCATTTCATGATATGATAATTGAATGAAGGTATAGATAAGCATATGTCCAAGTCTAAGCTCACAAGAGTCTTCATTATGTTGCTTATGCGAAGTTGGAAGGATCTATGGCTTATACAGAACTGAAGATAATCGGGATTTTTAAAAATCTTATGCGGTTGTTCACTATGATGGGGCAATCTGGGATGTGGTGTACTGGGGATCTTTCTTTACCGCATGAACATAGAAATATTTTACATCTACCGAAATTTTTACAATATGAGGTGAATGAACCATGAGCAGAAATGAAATAATTAAGGTATATAGTAACGATAAAATAATTGGTGGATACTTAAAGAAGATGAATGTGAATCCATAGCCATTGCTCTGCAATGTTCCAGTGAATGTGCCCCTGATTTAACATAAGTTTTCAGAGGTTCTAATGAGATTTTTGACAGTAGTAGTTGTCAAATATTTGAATACTATTGCATGTGCTATTGCTTGTTTTGCAAGATAGTTTACTTTTTCATTTCCTTTATTGTCATTCTGAACTTCCCAGTGGATCTTATAATGTAGGAGAGTATCTTGGATTTTGTGTATTAATGGAAATATATTATCTTGGCTACCTATTGCTTGAATTATAAAATTATATATATATTAAAATTATCACCTCAGATTGTGAGGGTGCATAGGTCATCGGAAACTGATGTCTAATAATAACTGAACGACTAATGCTTTAGAAATATTTATTATTATGATAAAATTTTAAAGAAATTGGGTGGATTTTTTAGAATTTGTCAAATAAAAGGAATTCTGCATTTTATTTGACAAATTCTACCTATTTTTGTCATCTATTAGAAGGTAATCTATTTTTGTACCATCGTTGAATGAATTGACGACTAAATGACGATTTGTTGGAAAAGTTCTTATGACTGTGTCCTTAGCACTGATGATGAGAATTCCACTACCTTTCGCTAGGGGACGTTTTTGTTATACTAACTTACTATAATACTAACTTCATAAACTGTAGGAGCTACTGTTTATGTAATGATTTTTATTCATAAAGTACGGGTTTTGAAAAGCTTCTCTGCTTTTAATGGGAAAGGGTTTAAATAAAATTTGCAGGGCTGCATTCGAAGTTGTTTTGAAGCATTTGGTAAGAAAGAGAGAGAGATGTCTTTGGATTTTGAATAATATTGTTTAAAATTATTTCCTTGTCATTAACGTAGTTCAAATTGATGCGCTATATGGGATTATTGTTTAAAATTTAAACTTTAAATTTAAGTTGTATGGGGAATCACATGGCAGAAAACACGGTGTCAAAATAATTTTGATAAATAAGTTTTGTTAACAGTTATTGATATACAGGTAAAGGAATCCCCACAATTGGAGAAAGTCAAGAATATTTATTTGATTTGAATGAAGATGAGTTATTCATCCATGAACTTCAACCAAAACACCTGCTGCTGGCTGAAATTTCATTTCAGGATTTTTTTAATATGGAATTAGATGTAATTGCATAAATAGTATGTGAGGATTAAGCGGATGGAGAAATTAATAAATGATTATTTTAGATAACAAACAAGAAAAAGTAGCATAATGCTGCAACCATCTGTAAAAAAAAGTAAATGATTGGCTAACGCGTATGAAGAATTTTTTTGAGAAAAAAATAAAATTAAAATACTTTTTTCAAAGAAAAAAATTGAAAAAATGTGATTTTAAAAATCTACTTTGAAATAGGGAAAAATATGATAATTTTGTCTGGTTTTTAATCAACAAATTGAAAGTAGCAGCTTTTCTTACATAATGCATACTGAATTTTTTCTTATTCGTTTATGTAGAAAACCTAAGTATTTTTCGCCGTAACTCCTCAAGAAATCATATGAGAGACATAGATTTCATAAACTACAGATAGCGTTATATGAAATCTTTGTCTCTCAGATGACTTAAATCATATTTAGGCGTAATGCATTTCGTATTTAAATGATGCATAGTAGTATAAAAATGATACTATACAAACAGTATGGAATGAAACAAAAAGGCGTTATTGAACTCATAGTATCGTTACACATGATTGTCTATCCAAGAGGAAGAACAAGAAGCAGATTTGTTCTTCCTCTTAGACAGATACTAAGAAAGATTACTTAGTATGGGGTAGGTCCTCCCCTTACTTCAATGGTTGCTACTATCTCTCCATGCTCAGCATTAGATTGTCCACCAAATCTTGAGTAATAATTTCTCTATCAGCATCTGCTTCAGTTCTTGAGTGTTTCACGGAAAGTATAATCGTGCCTCAAAGCTTTCCCTAAACGTTTTATAAAATTTAGATTAGGGGAGTTGTACGCTGGATAATACATTGAAGTAATATCTTACCTTTCTAGTAGCTTGGTTGGTTGGGTTTTCTGGCGCAAGGTCCAAAAAGGACAAGCTGCGCCACCTTTCTAGTAGCATCTGGACAACAGGAGTATGGGGTAACAGTGCATTTCATAAAATAAAAGTCTGCTTCAATAGCATCTCGGGAGTGATGCACTTGACAAAGGATGACCTCCTTACAACAACAATTTTTGGTTACAGAACTTCTGTCGAAAACACAGAGTTCACTTCACATTTTCAGATTAATACCTCCACAGAACACAACTCCAAAACTACCGTAAAGGTCTCTTTCCGCGATGTTACTGAGACAAAACCATGTCTCGATCTCTATCCAAATCAATTGGTAATGAGATTCATTTGTAACAATGAAAAGATTATCATTCACAAAGATGACATGATTCCATTCAGGAGAAGTCCAGTTTATCTGCTTCTTAAGTTACTCTAAACTGTGGCAAACTTCAAAGGGATGTCTGATGAATAAGCAATCATTTTAAATGTGTTTGGACACAGTAAGCCATAGCACTTGTTTCCCAATAGCCGTATACAGTTGCTGAGCAATGGCGCTTGGGCTCTTTTCGCCTGCAGGAAGGTATATCGATCAGCAGCTGTAGTTATTTTCCTGGGATCGCCACCATCAACCTTTCTAACAGTTGTATCTATAAATTGGAAGGCTTTCAAAGAGTACGAAACTACACTTTTGTTGATTTGAAACTCTTCAGTTAAACGAGAGCCAACTGTATATCGTCCTGTTTAACTTGTACATAGCTATGTATTTGTATAATCGAGATTAGTTTGAGCTTTCAGGAATAACCAATTTTGAAAACTTTTAGAGCCATATACTTTCAAAGGCATTTCATATAATGTGAAAGTCTGTAAATATTTTGTTATTGATATCTTATTATTTATTTATTTATTTATTTTATTTTATTTTATTTATTTATTTATTTATTTATTTTTTTTGTAATATCGAATGTTACAAATTTTTACTGAGAGGAAATATTGCAATTCTGTTTTTCAAAATTAATGGCAATTCTGTCACAGTGCTGGATCAATACTTAAAAACTTTAAGTAATATCCAATAAACACTGACCCACCCGAAGCTATAAGATGGAATAACTTCCATCCTTTAGCTTCGCGTATTCCAGTAGCACACATGGAGAGTAAGCACACGTGGCTGTCGCAAAGGTCAAAGAGGAAAAAATTGAAGCTCCTAGAAAGTGGTGGGAGGAACCAAACTATTAGAGGAGATGCCCAAAAGGTGACGTGATTCAACAAAGACGTCTATTGAGTCTCTTTCTGACTGGAAGATTGGAAAGTCAAATGGGCATTTATTCACACACTAACGAAAACAAATATATATAACTACTTTTGTACATACTGTACAAAAATAGAGATAGATGAGTGAAACAGTGTATCATTTCCACATTTTTAGTCGCATATCTTGCAGCAGGATTTCTTTAAGCCCAGCCTTGAAGCCTTTGTTGGTTATCAGCAGGAGGACATTATTGGGACTGGCATTCTTGGGAAAGTATGTACCTCTGACGTTGGTGTAGTGTTTGCAGTGGAATACTAGGTTCAGGATCTTGAATTTGACCATCATGGGAGCATGTGTTGGATTGTCCATGGAAACGCCTTCTATAGGAACCAAAGGAGTCGTGACCTGTTACTAACTGGTTGACGAAGAAGTCTGCAATAATTCTCTTTCTGGAGACTTTGGGATTAAGCGAGTAGAGTCGTCTGGTTTTCTTAGAGTTCTCCCATAGCTGTTGTCAATCATTCAGCTCCTCTTCTGCCTTGAAGGTGGTGAGTTGTTGTCTGCTGAGTCTTACTGTGATGTCGATGTTCTTTTTTGTAGGTTGGAGGATCTCTCGACTATCTTTGATGGTATCGCTCCTGATGTCAGCCGCGAAAAGCGCCATCAGCACACATTTGGAATCGGTGTGTACGTGGAGTAGGGAATGTTGCACTCAAGGACATGTCTCAAGATGAGCAAGATAGTAGTGGGTTCTGCTTTGAAGATGGTGGCATCGTTGTTTATGTGAACTTGAGTCTTCCAGATAATGGTGTTGTTGATGTGGAGAATCAAGGCACAGTCCAATTTGTCGTTCCTCTTGGAGTCATCCACGTAGGCAAAACTGTAAATGTGATTGGGAAGGGTAGTCCATTCAATTGTCGTCTTAGACCCTAGAGGGTCTTCATCAGGGAATCCAGTCCATGCGTTCTTGGGAGTTCAATCAAGATTCTTGACATGTACCGGGGACCCATACTTCCAGAGTTCGAACCTCTTCTGGAAGTTATCGGTTTTGAGGAGGGTTGGGTGACAGCCAGCAAGGAGGCACCTGTTAAGGTTCTTCGATAGGATATGGTGACTTTGAGCAGTGCAATTCACTGTTTCTGGAGTAGTTTGTTGTTCATCTTAACAGTGTGGTACCAATCTTGACAACATTACAAGATGATACACAACACAGATATATGTGAGTTTGATGATCTTCAGTTTAAGTCCCCAGGTAGCTCTGGTGAACCTGGCTAGCTTGTTCTGCAGGTTCCCAATTCTGTTTTTGACGTTGTTTAAATGGGGCATCCAGATGAACTTTGGGTCCAGGATTATTCCTAGGTATTGCATTTCATTAATGTAGGATATCTTTCTTCTAGAGATACTGGATCTTCTTGTGATCTCTTTATGGAGAACAAAGATGGTGCAGTAGCACTTGGTGATGCAGAACTGTAGTCTAAATCTCTTATTCCAATCCTCAATCTATTTCATCGATTTGAAAGCCACCCTGGTGAACTTGAAATAGGACCTCGAGTGCAGAAGAATTATTATTCAGACCTCCTTGTCTGCGAAGGCATAGCAATGGACGTTGTTTCCAAAACTCTTGATCAGGAGTTCATTTGCAATAAGTAGCCATAAGAAAGGTCCTAGAAACCTCCTATGTTATACGCTGTCTTTCTCATGTTGACGTTGAAGTACTTTCTGTTATGTAAAAAAGATCTGATAGATGTTTGAGGGCGTTTTGTGTTGTTTGAGAAATCTGAGGATATCACTCTATCTTACATTGTTAAAGGCTCCCTTTATGTCCTATGAGATCATGCAGGTAAAGTGCTTCTGTTGTTTCTTCTCTTTGATCTTGTGCTTTATTTCATGTAGTCACAAGTGCTTTTACCTTTAAGGAAGCCATATTGGAATTTGTTGAGCAGGTTGTTGCTAATAAGGTAGTAGAACAATCGTCACATGATTAACTTGTCCAAGGTTTTGTTCCAGATTAGTAAAAAAGAGATTGAACGGTAGGAGTCTCTATTTTGCAGATCTTTCCTCTCTTCTTTTGGGATGAGGATGACTTTGGCAATTTTCCAGGATTTCAGGAAGACTCGTTGTTCTAGACAGGAGTTGAAAACCTTGGTGAATCCATCCCTTTCTAGCTGGGTGGACCCTAGTGATGTTCAGATTCATGCTGGCCTGGTCGATTCCCTTCTTATCGATCTCCCATGTCAGCTCGGAAGTCTTCTTCTGATTCGGGTAGAGGATCTCGGTATTGTTTTTTCTCTTTCCCGTCTTGTTTTTGAGTGGCTGGCTTCACGTTTCTTTCTCTAATGTTCAAGTTTATTGGCTGCCACCTGTACGAATATTCTCATCTGCAAAGTCTCGATCGTGGTGGCATGTGCTCTGACCTCACCTTCGAGGAAAGCATTTCTCTCAACTTGTGAGAGGGCAATTTGTAGAACCTCGGAAACACCACTCCTGATTCTCAGCTTAATAACTTTAGGTAAAGACTAGTTGCTCTGTCATATATGTTTATGTCTTCTTATATTGCGTAATTTGTCTTTCACGTGAATTTTTCATATATAGTTAGTAATATTCTCATGTCAGAAGGAGGAAACCATGGAAACTACCAATTTCCACCTTAATTGCAACGTATTTCTCGTTTTGCTTAACTGTTGTTGGACTTGAATCTGAGACTTTCCATTCTGGAAAATGAAATCCTAGTACTAGGCCAATGTGAATTCGTAAAAACATCAAATTGTAACCCTGAAAGTGATAAAATGAATGGACTTAAATCAAATTCTCTGAACACTACATATTAGAATAGCAATAAGCTTCAAGCTACCTATTCTGGCTATTTGACAAATGATTGCCTCCTAAGCATGATTGAAATACATTGAATGTATTTTTAATTGTCCTTACACAAAGATATTTGGAAATGAAGAGTGATGTTGAAATAAAAATGATTCTTCTTTCTTCTCGCGTCTCGCATATGACAACTGGACAACAAAAATGTGACAATATTTGTGATGTCAAGATGTGTTAAATCGAAGATGTCCTGCAAAAATGCCATGCCAACGCTCACCTTAAAAAGACATCCTTTATTGTTTGGGTGTCTGTCGATGACACTATTCACTACTTCAACATTTCGTGCGGTCATATGTTGAATTTAAATTGGTATTGTGCGGACATGAGTCTCGTGCATGAAAAGTTGTGTCGCCAGCAAACTGTATGATTCAACAGACGTAAAGATCCTCTTTCGTCAGGCCAATGCCGTGAGCATTGATGATGTATCTATATATTGTCTTGCTTATCCTTTGATTTATCCTCAACATTTTCATTCAACCTTTGAGGCACAACTTATACCCTTATAAAAGGCACTTCGTTCTTTTGTGCATTGAATCCAAAGAGTTGGATTTCAATAAACGCCACAAAATGGCAATTACCATACATTAATAATATTGTATCGATTTTGTTTTAGTAACTTTAGATAAATGACTACTTAGATTAATAGTATCATCTTTAACTTTCGAATCATTTTTTTTTTTTTTCATTTATGCTGCAAACATTTTATTTGTAAGAACACAATAAAATGCTGTAAATACTGAGAAAAAAACCATTACAAATTACTTTTATTTGCTTGGATGTTCAATTTTGCTGTTAAATGAATTCATTTTGTATTTTTTAAATTTTGACAAAATTAAAAAACAATTATATTTAAATCACTGCTTATTAATGAATATTTCAATGTTTAATCTGATATAGTGTTATTATTTAAAATTTTATTTTCTGTATACGTATGATGTATATTGCTTAGAGTTTTTTTTTTTTTTTTTTTTTTTTTTTTTTTTTTAAACTAATGTTGTTAAGGCATTGAAATTTATTTGTGCAAAATCACTTCACACACCCATAATGTGGTTATTCCTTCTATTATCTAAAATGATACCATTGTTACAAAATTTTATTTCTCAGAAATAAAATGACATTGAAATAAAACAAAATAAAAATAAATTTTAATTTCCTATTTCATTTTGGCACAGATGGTATACATTAGCAATATAAAACGCATTTCTATAAATAAATGCAAACAATTTTTACTTTCAGAAGGAGTGGCGGGATTACGTTACTATTACTCCACTTCCACTTTCACTTTCACATAGTCGATTCTTAATCATTGTCACTGGAGGTGTTAGGACACTTCCTCTTCTCCTGCTGATTCATTGTTCTTTACTACTTTTTGTTCTAATTGGCAGAAATTTAATGACGTCAGATAAAATAATTTATTTATTAAAAGAGTTATATATCTCTTCGAAACGATTTTAGAGCAGTCGTTTGAAAAACCAACAATGCATAAGAAGGTCGCTATCGTAAGTGATATATTTTATATTAAGCGAATATATCTCAGCTATTTTCTTATTTAGTTAATACCGTTAGCCTTTTAATATATTGCCAGAATTTAAGTTTATATTATTTCATATCTGTCTTTATAAATTAAGCTTGTGTGAAATTTCCTTTTTTTTAAAGAGAGTCATTTTTCTATTTGAATTTTACTATATATGTATTTAATATTTTAAATCAAGAAAAATATTTTATTCCCTTCCAAACATACTTTAATAGTTTAACTTATATATTCCTATATTTTTAAAGTTAGATTGCATCAAAAAATATCTGATTTGGAGATTTCTATTTTGGTAATACAATCCAAACTTTGTTTTTTTACATTTAAGATAAAGAAACGTTGTACTGATAACTGATATTAAATCCATATCAATTATTAGTTTTTTTATCAGAAAACATTTTGTAGTAAAACAGATTCTTGAAAGAAAAATATATAATGCTATAGTAAATTTATTATTTGTTCTAAAAATTTTCGCTTAAATTGTCTCTTGTAAAAAATAATAATAAATGAATGAGATTATGTTAGAGTGTTTTAATTTTATCCAATTAAAATTCGAATATTTATATTTTATTGAGAAAAAACAATTAAATTTATGAAGGAATAGTTTATTTATATAATATAATACTCACACATAACATATAAATTATAAGTAATTTATGTTTTACAAATTATACATATATAACTATTATAATAAGTAAATTTCAGCTGTAATTTATATATTAATTTAAATAAGTATAAAAGAAATACTTAATAAGTATATTTCTCATATACTTATTTAAAT
>JAPDSC010107685.1:437696-455015 GCA_026290005.1 Latrodectus geometricus
ACGAACCATTCAATTTAATGAACACCTTTACTTAGTATGAAATAAGCTTTTATTTATTTAAAATCTTCTGTCTCCATCTAAATAATATGAAAAGAACCCTTTTGCTTATTTAATATGGAATTTCACAGATTGCATGTGAATTATAAATATCTGCAAAGAAACGAATATGAACAAAATCATTTACTTGACAATATGATAAATTTTTTGCTGTAATATGCAATGAAATAAGTATAACGAAATACATAAAATTAAATAAAAATGATTACTTAATATTATATATTACTTTTTTTGGAAAACAATGCAAGATAACAAGATATAATCGAAAATTATTGTAAATAGTATCATTTTGTTAAAAAAAAAACAATATTTACTACAATCTTTAAAAAAACATGTAATTTTTTATGTGTTATTGTAGATATTACAGTAAATAGTGTCGTTTATGCCCCAAAATCAAGCATTGAGAGCATATATCAATCAATTTTTTGGTCATGTCATTTTTTTTATAACCAAACGTTTTAAAAACATTTATGTTGTAAACTGTTCAGATTATAAATGCTATTTCATCTTTGAAAATCTTTATCTGGAATAATGCAGTATGAGAAATAACGTATTTCGTAAGTAAATGAATATATTAAAATTTTTTAACTAAACAGCTGAAACATTTAAGCAATTTTGTTAAACTTGAACTTGCTTGTAATTCATAAGGTTTTCCCACTACGTTGCGGAAATTCTCAATTCATTTACCTAAATGCGTTGTTTAAAAACGAATGACATGAAACGAATTTCATATTAAGAAAACTAAAAGCAACATCACTGAATTATATGAACATCAATTATTTAACATGAAAGGAGCATTTTATTCATTTAAAATATTCTGTCTTCTTCTAAATATCTTGGGTGTTTCAAAAGAACCTTTTTCCTCTTTTCTTAAAATCTGTTTCTGTAATATGACCTTCAAATTTAATTGCTCGTGACTTTCAGTTCATGTTATACCTGCTAAGCAAGATTTTTATAATTTATGTATATAAATGACTATCCTTGTTATTATTTATTTCCTGTTCAAATAATTTCACTTTGAAAAATTTAGAGATGTCTTTAACCAGAAAAGAGTTATTATCATATAAAATTTATCATAAGAAAATACAAGAAAAAAAATTTAATTCTGATATTGCAGTAGGGGATTATTAAAAAAATTGTATTCAAATAAAAAAAATTATCTAATAAAACCGAGTAAAATTTTCATTAATGCAAATAATGTAAAGTTAGTTCATTTACTTTTGTTAAGTATTTTAAATCGCAAAGGGCTTGGATGTATTTATAATGACTTCTGTCTTCAGAAACAAGCAGCCGGAAAGTTCCGCAACGACCTAATCTAATTTAATAAAATGATTAAGTATTTTTAGTTGTAATAAATGCATGCATATACAATCACGTGATAGAATCTCGCACTGTAACAATAAGTTAACAGGTTAAGCCCTATTTTAATGAACGCTTCACGAGTGAGACATTCGAGTTGATACCTTTTTTACGCACCAAAGTAAGGGTGTGCCGAGGAATATATTTAACGTGCGTAGTCTTATATTTTGATGACCTCTAATTGGATACTGGGAGATCAAACAAGACCGATTTCTCTACCAATAGGATTTCTCAAGCCACAGAAGCTTTCCAAGTATTGCCTGTACGTAGGCATGCTTGACTTTGGTATTTCAATGGGGTTCAAGTTTCTGTGCCAATCATGTTTTATTCATACATCACCAATTAAACACATCAATTGAATTCTTACTTTAAAATATTGGTTACTTAATGAATTTTGAAATTTAGAAAAAACAATTCTGAAAATTGTTAACAAAGACTAAATTGTAATTTTCAGTGAAGTCACATTTGTCAATATCATAGATTTCGAAACTAAGGTATGTATAAAAAATATTACTATGCATTTTACTTTTAAATTCTTAAGCCTGTCAAAGAAAATGTTTTTATAAGAATATTTTTCTTTGAAATAATATAAATTAATAATAATGTAAGTAACCTTGCATTATTAAATGAGTGATCTGTTTATTTACATAATACTACGATAAGTTTCGATTATTACAGAGTAAATGCGTTAAACAGTTTCAAATGTTTTTGGCAATTTTTAATATTTTAAACTGTATAAACTATTGATAAAAAGCAATAAAAGTTGTATTCGTAAAAATAAACTTTACAAAAAAGAAGATATTCACCAATATATAAAAGGGCACTGTATTTGTAAGAATCTCACAAAGCATACATTCAAATATAATGCCTACTTTATTATTGACTCCTATTATATTCAATTTTAGAAATTCAACCTCTGTTGTTATGTTTCTTATAGTAAACGTTTATTTTTTGGAATGAAACCTACAAACATTTTATATTGAAAAAAACTGCATCGCTTTTCTTTTAGGTTTCTGGAAGCAATAAGGGAATAGGCTTGGCCATAGTGAGAGCCTTGTGTTTGAATTTTGACGGAGATGTCTTTTTAACAGGTGAGTGGGATTTCCTATTCAGGGCCATCGTCTCGAACCCTGAACATGTGGCGCACTGAAAACGAAAACTTTTTCTTAAAAATATAAAATAGTTGAATGCTTTAGATAAATTATTAACTATTTTGAGAAATAATTAATTTAATTAGTAACTTATCAACTAGATTTATTAAGAATTAGCAATTTATCATATTTAATTAAATTAATTTGCTTATAACACACTTTGATAATGATTCGCATTGTAAAAAATTTATTAAAAATGGTAGAGTTAAATATACATTAAATAAAGAATTGTTTTTTAAGCTTATGAGTTGGATTATTTAAAAGAGAGTTTTATTTATTCATAAAATTATTAAAGAGGTGCATATCTTATGAGTAAGGAAATGTTGAAACAAACTACTCAGAAAGCTTTAAATAAAGTGGAAAAGTTTTGTGTTCTAAAATTACAGCTAATTTAAGAGCAATACTTTATTTTTGACACATAATACACAATAAATAATTTATATCTTAAAAAGGCCAAGTGAAAATTATGTAATTGAATATTCTATATCTATAGGAAATATGTAACTGAAATCGCACTTTTCTCTACATTTTCTACTTCTAGATGCCGTTTTATATCAACATTTTCTTTAAAAGAAAGCGATTGCCTTTTTCAGGATGTCATTACCTGTTTTAAAAAGCTCAATAGTAGAAATAAAATTCTTCATCACTATCCAAATTATTGTGAAGAACTCTCTCTTTTGTTAGAAATATTGATTACCGTAATTTTTGATGCAAAGTGAAAACTTTGTTAACACGTAATGTTGGCACAAATTTTAAAATGGCACGCGCGTCAGAGCTTTTTAAGAAAAGTAAGAAGTAAATGTTGAAATAGTTCTCAGTTGTTTTACAACTAAATGAGTTCAATATAACGCTTCCGAAAGAATCATGGACTTATTTTTATTGAATTTTTGATTAATTAAATAAATGAATTAATTAGTTATAAATAAATAAAACTTTCATTTTTTTATTGGTAATTAATATAGTTTATTAATAATCAATAAAATATTAATAAATTTTATGATTTATTTTATTCTTCTTATTATATTATTTATATATACATTAATTTATTCTTAATATTAAAAAATCTATCAAATAATAAATGAATTAAGTTTAAAAACTAAAATATGGAAGGTAAAAATGATTATGGAAAATGGCAAAAAACAAATAAATAAATAAAAAGAATGAAAATAAAAATCTCTAGTATAGAGAGAAAATTTTAAAGCGTTAATTTTTAAATTTTGTTATTTAGAAGTGAAATAGTCTATACGTGATACAAGCTTTTACGTGACAAACTTATCAAGATTTAAGGCGCCATAATATAGGAAGATATGAGGAAAAAAATAATTTTAGTTATGAGTGGTAAAACTCATGACCTTACAAAAAATGACAGAAATTTATAAACAACTAAATTTTTTATATTTAACGAAAATTTATAATAATTTATAAGTTGAATATCCCTGTTTTATTCGCAAAACAGAAAAATTCCAAACACAAATTCAACACAAAATTATAAATTTTGAGGGGAAGGAGTGGAGGACGGCGTCTTATAAGGGCGTCATGAGAGCGTTGTTTTCTTCTAAAGCGATTGCTTAGAAATAAAGTGCTTTTAAAGTGCTTATTATAAAGCACTTTTGAAATATTCGAACTGAACGTGTCTTCTCCTGTTTCTAATTACTTCACGGAGAATAAACATTCTTTGAGATTACGAGACGTTTCTCATTTTGCAAATAGTTTAAAACTTAAATTCTGTGAAAAATTAAAAAAAAAAACATTGATATTAAGTAAGTAAGTTAAAAAAGTAAACATGGGTATTTCATAATTCTTATCAAGCTTTACATTAATATAAGAATTGCAACATGCATTAAAAAGAAACTGTTCATTCTCTTATAATTTACAAATGAATAAATATGACTATTTTTTATCTATTTTTTTAATTGAAAAATAGTTTTCATCAAAGTTTACGTCTACCCTAATGTAATTTTGTTTGCATTAAAATGTCCGCACTTTTCAATAATAATTTGAATTTCTAAACGCAGTCATCAAATTTTCAGTATAAAAGTCAATAAATAATAACGAATTTTTTATTAAAGGATGTATTTAAATTTTTCTCTGTGGTTTCCTATTTTATAATATAAATATTATCGATAGAAGCATTTTGAACTTAACTAATATTAATAAAATAAAAGTAACCTGTAACTATAGTCTTAACGCTTTAATTCGCAAAGTACTAGATTATTGTAAAACTTTTTACAGCACAAACAGTGTATTGTTTTCTAGAGAGACTTTTTATAGACTTACCCACATCAGGTATAGTTGTTGGTAGTGACTCATAGTCTACTTTTAGCATTAGCACTGGATGGAACAGGTCTTGGCATGCTAAACAGAGATCGAAGATAGATAAACCAAACCAGATATTAGATTATACTCTAGCATGAAATGAGCTGAAACTTGATAGCTCCAAACAACTAATTCCGACCAGCTTGAAATTACTAAGCTTCCATGTGGTATAGTGACAGGAAAACTTTCTCTGGAGATCAAGATCCTGGGTTCGATCTCAGGCATTGTTGAACAACGAGAGAGGGATATTGGAATTTTGCCTTCTGCATGCACATCTGTCGGAGTAACTACTGGGAAGTTTTCCTTGTTTCCTCCCTTGCGATGAATGAATATGACCTACTATTTCTTAAAAGTACCCTCAAAAAGCAGTTTATGTGATGGATATCAAAACATGCCTTGAAACTGCCATTAGGCTATCTACTAAACGCTGTCAAAAGAATAAAGCTGAATATCAAATTTTTTGCTGCATAAAGATAAAAATGCAGCAATTTAGCTTTGGATTCATCTTAACCGAATGGTTAGAGGCGTTTTTTGGACTAAGAGATTCCAAGCTCGATCTTAGCTATTGTGAAATGGATGATTCACTTATGATTCTGTCGGGGTGAATACTTGGGAGTTTTCCTCACTTTCTCATTTGAGAAACTTAAGCACGTCTTCCTCGTAATCTAATAGACAGTGAATGACAGAAAATTGTAACAATTTTGAGTTGTATTATTTACAACACATGGTGATAAATCTACTGACAATTTAATAAATTGTTGGACTCCTTTGGTAAATGCTGATTATCTCTTGTATAATAATTTCCAGAATCAAACTCATTCCTTTAACGATGAACTATACAAACATTGATTATTAATCTGGATATCAATTTTTTGATTCAATCTTTTAAAACTATTTTGAACATGTCCAATGAATGCCCGATGGATTGAATGATAAGAGATTTCGTGTATTTAAATGTAACGTTTGCTTGGGGGAATCGTAAATTCACAAAAAATTTAAGGAAACGTTCTACAAATTCTCTTTGTGCTATTAGTGTAATTATTATTTTTTTGACAGTCAATTTTTATTAATTTTGTATCATTCAAATGAATTGCACATTTAGAATTTGTGAATGTTCCATTTATTTTTATATAAAAACTTACGGGGAAAATTTTTAAAAGAAAATAGTGAATAATATTACATTATACAGTCATATTTCGAAAGAATCTTTGTAATCAAGGATTCTTTTTTCTTTTCAGCTCGAGATCGAGAGAGGGGCCGCGCAGCTGTCAAAGAACTGCAAACTGAAGGTTTGAATCCCAAATTCTTTCAGTTGGACATCACAAAGAAAGACAGCATCAAGCGCTTGGCTAAATTCATCGAAGAAAATTATGGTGGCCTGGATGTCTTAGTGAACAATGCTGCTATAGGCTACCTGGTAAATCTATTTTATCGATTTGAAACCAAATATAATATAAACTCTTATATATAGGTAACTCTTAAATATAAGTTGCAGTGTATTCACTAGATTTTGTAAAAAAAAATGGTTAGTTGCAATTTTATTCTGTGTTATCTTTTCTCGCAATCAAAAAAATTTTTTAACTGAGAAAACGTGACATCATACCCGAAAAAATAAAAACTAATAATAAATTTATTTTGAAATTTTTATTCATTTCTTTTTTCTTGCAGCCGGGGAATCCGACTCCTTTTCCAGAGCAAGCAGAGAATACAATCAACGTGAATTTCTTTGGCACCTTGAACCTATGCCAAGAGCTGTTTCCATTATTGAGAACACATGCCAGGTAAGGTATGATGATATTATGTACTGGCATTGCTTTCACGGCAGGTAAAAGAGTTGTGGGATGGTTTGAAATACCCACAGCATTTTACCCTCCTATTACAATTTTTTTTTCACACATAAGGAGCGGTATTCACATATGGCAAGGAAGAAAACATGGAAAATAGCCCTCACACTAATGAATGTCATATGCAGAAATTAGGAACTCTGAAAGCATCATTTATTTTCAACAGTCCCTTACATCGAATTTGTGAAACTAAGTAACTAACTCTATGGAATGACAACAAATTGGAGGGGGGCAAAAATCTACAATGCCCATATCCGACAGTGGGCTTTGAGATGAGAAGCATATTTCCTAGTTAGGGGGGCAACCTACACGCAATCCTCAGTGTTTAGTTCTCAAGCATACTTGGTATTCAGTTTTATCGACCCTCTGAAGGAATGAAAGACTGAGTCAACCTTGCCCATCCAGAGAAAGAAACCTCAGTGCTGGGAACGCGAAACGCTGCCACCAGGCTTCTACATTTAAAAACACTACATATATATAACGTATGTAAACGTATGTAACGTATCTGGGGGCTTTTAAATTAGGTTTCTTTTTCTCTGGTTCGAATTTAGTTATTTTTGGAAGGAATATAAGGATCACCAAGTCTGAGGTTCCTGAATGTACACCTGTTGAGTGTTGAGGAGTAGGTTGTTTCTGTATTTTTCCAGTTTTTTTTTTTTTTTTTTTTTTCCAAATTTGAATGTATCCCCACTACGTGCTATCCGGAAGGTAGTAAGTTGTGAGATTAAAAAACCTTTCAGCAGGTGTTTGAAGTATTTAAATTGTCCAATAATAGGCGAATAAGAGCCATGGTAGTATCCTTAATGATCTATCTCTTGCAGTCTCAGAGGGAGGGGGCACAACTGTAATGAAACGATTTCTATTTAAGACGATTTTAAAAGTAAAATATTTCAGATAACTCCTGCAAAATTTTTATTCTAAATTCTCACTAAATTATTTTACAAAAAACTTCTATCTTTAAAAGCGCACAATCAAATATTTACCTTCCCCTAAGTTCGTTCTTATATTATATGTCAGTCAGAATATTAGAGTCAATGATTATTAATTCTTTTACTTATTGATTAATTTAGCTATCAACTTTTGTATATTTTCTCTCAAATCAGTATATTAAAAAAAACAGTACAAAAGTTTTGTTGAAACTCGATAAATTTGTTAATTATTTAAAAGATGTTAAAAGGAAAGTTTTCGGAAGAAAACTATAAGCTGAATGAATGTCTTACTGTTTCAATTTCCTACCTGCCGATGGCTGAGTGGTTAGCGTTTCTGAACCCTACGCTGTTGATCCCGGGTTTGAATCCCGGTTTGGGCATGGAAGTTTCCTTTCTCTCTCTGTGCTTGCTTGTCCTTTCTTCTAAGATGATGGGTGAATGTTGCCCATCCTACAAACGGGTTTGTGGTGATGTGACGTGGGAAACACTACTTGCCTCCGTGATTTGGTTCACAGGTGCCCACCAGGTAAAGCTAAATGAGTAGCAGTTTCCGGATTTATTATGGTAAAGGTTTAGTTACCCAGTGCCGGCCGTTGGAAAAATAAGTTTCAATTTCCCTTAACATTTTCCCTCATATCCAAAGGAACATTTTAAAGTTTCTTGTAACATTCATTGCTTTGTCTTTCAGGTGGAAAATTTTATGAACAATGCGCCAGATTTATTTGTCACAAGGAGTAAAATCTAAAAAACTCCTAAGAGCGCGTCCTGAAAAAGGAGTATGCAAAAACACAATATCCATTTTCCCTTTCAATATAATTCATAATCCGCAAGTAAAAGAATTCTGCTTGAAATCATGAAAGCAATGGCAATCCAAACATTACATGTAGGAACTAAAAAGGATTTCATTAACTACGCAATTTTTTGCTCCTAATGACAACTAGAAATATTTCCCTTTTTGATACTCAAGCTGTGAAATGGATGGCACAGTGAGGTACCCAGTGGGTGTGTTATCATGGCTCCGAATGTCGATGAATGTTCGTAATTTAGAAATAGAGACCAAACAGAAGATTTCCAAAGTTGAACTGCCACACCGAAAATTATCATTTTATTTGTAGGACCTATTTTACGCGAGAGTCACCATGAGTGAATATGGCGGATTTTCGGTTGCGTGAAGTATAGAACTTGCTACCTTTCAGTAACGCGAACAACGTCTTTTCAAATTAGGCCACCATGGCAAAGCTATTAATGTGATGTGTATTTTTAACAAGTATAGTTGGAAATAATTTGTTTGTAACTCGATATAAAGTGGATTGTAAATATTTTTAATATCTTACGGTGTTTATTCCTTTTCAGAGTTGTCAACCTGAGTAGCTCCACAGGAAAGCTTTCCCTCTTGACGAAGCAAGAACTACGGCAGAGGTTCTTGGCGGCCTCTACCGATGAAGATCTCTGCAATCTCATGAACGAATTCGTAGAGTGAGTATTGCATTTCATATTCTGTGAACTTAACCCTAGTTAATAAAGATTGTCATTTTGGGCTCCCTATACCCAAGTGATAGGACAGTGATCTTCTGACCAAAAGATCCCAAGTTCGATCCCACCATTCTTGGTGAATGAAAGCTGAATGTTGCACCTCTGTCTTCTGCTTGTACGTCTGTTGGAGTGGGAGCTTGAGAGCTTTCCATGTTTCTTCTCTTGCGAAAGTTAAATATTGCCAACACTTTATGAAAATTCTTCCCGATTGTCATATTAAAATGTCTTATAACAGTTTAATTTATCCCAAAACGTGGTATGAAAAGGATTGTAATATTTTAATGATAGTTCATTTTTACTATTTCACTCTAAATTAACAAAAATAATAGTTCAGATTTGTTTTTCAAATTCCACAGAAATTGTTTCTAATTATTATTTACTCTTTTTTTAATAATTTATCATGCCTCAAAAAAAATTCAGAAAATGTTTGATAGTAAAATTTTTGTTAAATTGAGATTTCATGCCCCAAATGCAACTGGGCGAATTGGTCTTTAGAAGCAGTTTTCCCTGCTTAAATAAGATTAATGCAGCAAAGGAACTTTTACAGACCTAGCACCTTTACAACGACATTAATTGACTCATTTACGCTTCACTCAAAGCTTAATACTTCCAATTATTGTCAAAAAATCTGAGATCCCATTCTAAGTATAAATCAGAAAATTATTAATAGAATACTTATTTATCATTAAATAAGGTTATACAGAATAAATCAAGAAAAAAATTAATTTAAAGTTTCAAATATGAACTTATTATGACAATAAAATGCTTAAGAATCAAACAATTAAAACAGTTCAGTTACTTTAATATAGTAAAATATAACATTTATTCTTTTTTTATATTATGCCATTTCAGCAAATATTTTTGGTGATTTAAAACTATCAAACGAGGAAATGTTTTGCAAATACGAATAAAAGCTTCGATGATACGTGCTTTCATATAATTTCTCTCTTGTGTGGCGAAATTTTTTATATAATTCTAAAATTTTCACTGGAATACAACACTTGGTAGTTACTTTTAAAGGAGGAAATTCTAAAGGTATTAACACTGATATAATTATTTCATTTCGTTCAAAAGAACCATGAATAGCGACATTAGCCCCTGATTGCGACATCTTCGACTTGTTTCGATAAACACAATATTTCAGTGTCTTCTGTAAACTATTACTAACTTTTTACATCCTATTTTCACTTTTAAGGAAACTTCAAAATTATTATACGCTTTCTGCATTTAAAAAAAGTGTGATTCTTATGCAATTTTTTTCATGCAGTTTCATTTCAAATAACTTATTAATATTGGAATTCTGAATTTAATCACATTATTTGTTCATCACTTTCGCAAATGTTTCGCAATTTTTGAGATTCTATAATGTTTGCAGAATTGCTTTCGTAGAAACATTTTAGAATTGAGTTCTAGAAAAATTCAGTATTCATGTCACATCTAAATTTAATTCAATGTGAAAAATATTGTAGAGAAATAATATGTTTATAATATTATATAAATCAATCACGTATCGAGATGATTACTAAGGGATTATATTATTCGTATACTTTACTGATATCTCGTCAATTATAGCAAGTCTTTGATGTTCCTGATAATTTATCTCAAATATTCTCTGAAGAATCTGATAAAAATTCATCAAACCCTGTAAAAATTTATAAAAATAATATTGATTTTACTGTATCAGCGTATTTAGAATAAATTGTAATAGTTACTATGTTGATCTGATAAACATACATTATTTGAGGGTATTGATCATAGTTGAAGGTATTTTTCCAAGTGTGTGCCACTAAAATGTTATACCAAGGAAGACCAGATATAAGACAATAAAATTATTTGGTACACATAGCACTGCAGGCGATCTTTGAACTGTACATTAAGGTTAACGGATTTAAAATACTTGCCCATCACCAAGCGCCTCGTAAGGACTGTGTACGTCACAGATGAATGTGAACACGTCCCCAATCAAAGAAGCTACAGCAACCAAGTGAGAGAAAATGTAGTCATCCTCACAATCACTGCTCGAGGCAACTGATGTTTCACTTCGCTAATCTCAACAGGAAGTGGCGTGAACATCCAGTTTAATTGCACATACTTAATTCCTTTTTTTTCCAGTCAAATTCTTAAATAAGTAGCTTATTTTAGAGAATTGATTAAAAAACTGACAAATATTTCCTTGATTTCTTTTTAGGGATGCAAAAGCAGGAGTCCATGGACAGAATGGTTGGGGCCCTTGTTCCTACACCGTCTCCAAAATCGCCATCAACGCACTCACATTCCTACAGCAACATCGATTCTCACAAAATCCTGAACGAGACATCGTAGTCAATGCCGTAAGCCTTAATTTCATTCAGTCTGCTTATTTCACTTGTATGTTGCAATAGTCGCTGTGATAAAAACTGTCTTCTAACAATTTTATAGATTAATTAAATTTCCTTAAAAATATTTTCTTAAAAATGGTTTCAATGAAACATTTATTAATTCATTGATAATAAAAATATCTATATCGAAACATTTTTAATTAATTAATTTTAATATTTTTTAAAATCTTGGTTGTCTAAGCACACACAGGGCATGGACATTTATTCTTAATTCGGTTTGCTTGAAGTAGATACAGTTGCATCAATTTCCAAAGATTATGATTTGGCGTCATCCTCTCTCGTTTGTTGCAAATGTTAAACGCCAGCAACTTTTGAATCGAACGTAGAAAGGGAATTAACGTCGTTTCGAATCGAATATTTTTAAATTGCTTATGGCATTTAGAGATTATATGGCATGTAATTGAAGACATGATCCAAAATTATATTAATAAAAGTAGAATAATATTCGTAATGATATTTTAAACTATTTATAGAAAAACACGAAAATAACCAATGGTTAATTTAAATCATTTTCTCTTCATTGAATTAACTTTTAACTGTTTGATTTTACATGAAAATAAAGATACTTTTAAGATAAATTTCTTTTGAAGGACTATAAGGAAAATTGATTTAGATACTTTATTCATTTTTTTCTATTCCTTTAAAAATAAACTTTTTCTCCACAAATCTTTTTTGAACTTCTTTGATATGGAACTGATTTTTGAATGAGCATTATATATTGAAAGCTTGTTAATAGATTTTCTCTCAGTTTTTTTTAAAGTTTTTAACCAGTAGAAAATTATTTTTAATTTTAAAAATGTATTTATTTTTGGCTTACATAAGTGCATTTGTAAAAATATTTAGATTAGAATGTGAATAACTCATTTTCTACTTGGTTAATTAAAAAAAAATTCTTTTGAAGTGTTCCAAGTTGTTCTAAAATTTGAATTTTTGAAACTCATTACACTGTTGTAATCTGAATAAGGGGAATAAAACTGAGATAATTTATTAAAATGAATTATATTCAATTTATTTTTATCCCGTGAAGCTGATATCACGTGATTAATTAACAAGGACTTGATTGATTTTCGTTCTATGTTCACTTTTTACATACGAGGACAGATCTAAGATTTAAATTATATTCTTGATTAGGGTTATGCATATAATAGAACCCACATATTAAAATGAAGGCTAGAGCGCCAATCATTTAGCTACCATCAGAGAGCAGTTAACTGCATAAAATTAGTAAAACTTTTTATGAAACACATAAGTCTAATGTTTAGCAGCCATATGGAGAACTATAAACATTCAATTATATTCATATTATATGTCTTATACTTTAGGTTCATCCAGGCAGATGTGACACAGATTTGGTGAATCATATGGGCACTTTGAGTCCTGATCAAGGTAAGAAAAAAATTAATTAACTTATTTTAGAATAATTCTGCTTAATATTTGTGATGCATTTACATCATTAAAACAGTTGTCTTAAAAAGAATTTTAAACTTATAGTTATATTAATCATTAAGATTGGAAATTTATAATTCATTTAATAAATTACAGAAAATAAAAATATAGCTCACACTAACAGTATTATATTTGTTACATTATAAAACTCTTGAAATATTTTACTTACTTTTATATCTGAAAAATATCTTAACTCTATTGCAGGCGCTGTTGTTCCAGTTTACTGCGCTCTGCTGCCCCCTGGTGTTGAATCTCCACGAGGAGAATACTTGTGGTGTGATAAGACAATATGCTCTTGGTTGTGAAAAAATTTGTGATGGGATCTCAGCATTTTTCATTTCCTCATGATAATAGGTTATTACTAGGGAACTTTCTGCTATATTACTTGGTTTTCTAGTGCATCACCAACTCTCATCTATCATTTCTAATACTCTTATTTGCGCTTTTGTATATGAATTGCGGGCCAATTTGTGTTCAAAGGTTTTATTCTGTTTGCAAGCTTTTATTAATAAACAAGTTATTATCAAGTAAACTAGCTTTTTAATGATACCCTACAATACTGTTACAGTTATGATAGCACTCGCATATTTCATAAAAACGCATACCTAATGCATTTTACTTTCATTCAATATAGTTCATTGTTTTATGCAACTCTACTCTTCTTTAAACGCTTCTTTTATTAATAACTATGACTCCAAATAATGTTAAAAAACAAAAGTAAAAAAGTTCAAAATAAATGTTAATTTGCATTGATGCTGTTCAAAATAATTACCATTTTAAACAAGTACTTCGACTAATATTAAATAATGAAATGTCAATTTGAATATTAAGATAGAAACTAAATACCATTTTCCACGATTAGAATACCAACATCATAAAAATTCAGGAATTCAGTCATTTATTACTTCTTTGACACTTCAATAAGTATCACCTCTTCTTAAGAAGTTTTTTATAAAATTAAATACTATTATAAAATTGCCCTTTTCAAGCATGAATATTACTTTAAATGATAATAATAAGGATAATAAAAACGTTCTAAACTAGTTCGAAAGAAATTTATTAAGTTTATACCTTAAGCTGGATACTACTAATTGAGATAAGAGTTAAAACAGTATAAAAATCCAGAATTTTAATCACCAGTTATTTGCTTGATATTTTAACAGTTATCACATATTTTCCGTTGATTGTTGTTTATTAGTTACATGCTGCAATAAAATTGCCATTTTTCTTTATAAATATGAATTTCAACTAATATTAAGCGATAATAAAACTCATGTTAAGCTGGATCAAAAGAAATGTCAATTTGTATATTAAGATAGAAGTTAGATACTACTTACTATGATTAGAATCGATGCAGCATAATCACAACTCAACTCTTCATTAAGTGCTATTTTTATCATTAAATGGGCTATTATAAAATTGTCATTTTTTTTTCTTTTCAAATATGAACTTCAATCAATGTAGAATGTCAGCAAAAATAGTTCTTAGTAGGTTAAAAAGAAATGCCAATTCATACACTTTGAATTACTTACAGCATTTCATAGAGCATAAGACTTCAGACATTGTGTCATCAAATATTTTAATAGATGATTTTTTTCCACTTTAAATTCATTAATCAAAGTGATTGACACATTTTATAATTCACAAATCTTTAATTACTTTTCTGTACACTAATATACATAGTAAAATATTTTAATAGCTTCATAAATATTTACAAAATTCTGTAGGAACAACTATTAATAATTATGGCAAAACACATGAGGCAATCACACTTTTTCTCCATTCTCAATTTCGTCCATTTATAAGCACTTTTTTCAAATACAGTCTCATGTATACCCTTATATAAAATTATTTTGTTTTCATGAGCTTTTAAATGAAGCAAGGTATACAATGACTTTCACTCTAGTCATGCTTCATGCAACAGGCATCACATTATCAAAATTGCACATTAAAATAAATAAATATATCAAAGTTATATCTACCAATTACAAGGAAGATCATTTTACAGATAATTTCATATAAAAATAAAATGATACACATATTTCTAGCTTAAAAAATATTATTGTTATACAAAAATAAGGCCACTCTAAATATTTTGAGTACATTAAAGTGAGAGTCACTAATTTAAGCAAATCGTGCAAAATAAATTGCTTTTAACTTTTGTACATACAGTATTAAGAATATTTTTTTGACTTCTTTAAAATTCAAATTAGCTTTCAAAAGTTTAAAAAAATGGAATATTATAAAGCAATATAAAAATTACTATCAAATGTTTTATAAGTTATATTGACATTATAAAAGAATTTGTATTATATAGAATATAAATTATGTAGAGCAGTTATAAATTTACATTTTTGATTCAATAAATAACATTTCTTAATTTTTACAAAATACCTAATTTTTTATCAAAATTCTTAAATAGTCATAAATATTAGTTCATTTTAATTCAAGTTCGAAAGAAATATTAAAAATTTTGCAATGACTTTAAAAATAGAAAGCATAGATACAAGTCAATTATTTTAAAGTTAAAAAAATGGTATTGATATGTTTTATCATAACTAAAAAATGATATGTTTTTTTAAAAATACCAATAACAGTAATAAATTATTTTCATTAAAAAAAAATTAAGTGATTGCATACATTTAATGCAAATGTATGCATGTTGCAATAATTTTTTCCAGTATTATATTATCCAAGAAGTAGAAATTTCCAGAATATAAAACTAAGATTTTTAAATTCCAACTGGAGAATACAACATGAGAGATTGAAATTCAAATATAATCAGTGCAAAAGATTATTACTTTGCATTAGAAAAATAGAATTAAAATCAAAATTTATTTTCTTCCTTTATTAAAAATGAAAGAAAAATAAAAAAAAAATGTTATAATGAATTCCGAAGCAATTAATAACTTAAAAATAAAAAAAAAGATTTAACTAATGTACATAAATATAATATTGGATTAAGAAAAGATTTAAAGTTTCAAAGAGAGAGAGAAATAAATAACTGCATGGGTTTTTGTTTATCAAACGTATTAAATATAATATGGGAACTATATTGTTCCATAATTACATAAGAAATTATAATGTATAAATACGCTTAGAAAGTTTTCATAAATTTAATATCATACAGGATAAAATTTTTAAATTATTCTTATTAAGTTATATTCAATGCTCAAAATTTTTCTTTCACTTTATATAAAAAGAAACGATTTTATAATTATTTGTAATAATAAATTGTTAAATATTTAAAAAAAACTTTGTTTCAATTATTAACAAAAACATGTCACTGATAATTTATCAACTAAGTAAATAACATACAAAAATAAAGTGATAAAGATGATTACTTAATCATTTATTGAAGTCAAATACTACTTAGGTATCTAAACTTTGTAGAATAATCAAGTTCTGTTTCTTAATGCGGATCAATATTTAAAGTTTTTTATATTAAATCTTAAATTATCATTTAATTTTCTTTTTTATAACAGAGGTTATATAAAAGGTACTTTTCAATTATTAGGATCAGATGCCCCGTCAAATGGTTTGCTAAAACCACCAAGAGGTTCACAATAAGTCAACGTTTTTCTTATAAGCATTTTGCAAAGTATAAATTTTACTGTCGTTTTTATTATGGGAACGAAAATTTGGGGCTTTCACTGATGAACCAATTTCAATAGAGTTTCTTAAAGTTTTAAAAATCAATCATTGTGAATGAAAATGTCTAAAAAACCAAGAAAAGAAACTTACTACATTTCCAGTGGAGATGTAAATATAGCACGTATTTATGAATTAAAAAAATCCCAGAATATTTCTTCAGCAGATTTTTTTTCAATAAAAATACTTAGTTAATTATTTTTATAGTTCGAATTTTCCGTCAAATGTTGAGAATTTGTGATATCTAAATCCGAAGCCAATAAATAAAAAGTATCAAATAAAAATAGTTAAGTATCGTTAATTAATAATGTGATAGTGACTTTGGATTCGGTATTATCTACATTATATATATATATATATATATATATATATATATATATATATATATACTTCTTATATAATATAGACCATTAGAATGAAAGTAATAATACTTTGAGTTTTTGTATAATAATGAAACAAAATAAATACATTAATTTGAAATGATGTTCTAATAGTTCTCCAAAGTGGAATATTTATACACATCACCATGAAACAATTACTTGGATTATCAGAAATCGCAATGTATTCAAACATTGATGCGATAATTTTAATGTTTTCAGTTCTGTAAGAACACCAAAACAAACAAGGAGAAGTCTTGCTGAAATACTTCAGCCTT